>JAQZBX010045499.1:0-21026 GCA_029593785.1 Cabassous unicinctus | reverse complement strand
AAAATGTAAAGTAAAGCCAATTAAAATTTGCAATTAGAAAAAACATAATGATATGAGTTACCCAACAGGTTTAAATCTACTTTATCAGTAGATTCTCAAGAGTGATTCTCAAGAGGGGAGGTTAAAGTTGGTACACCAGTAGGGAAGTATTAAAATCAACTGGAATTGACACGTGTGCCTTCTCCCACCCCCTCCTCCAATTCTTTCTAGTAATGAGAACCGCTATTTTCAGGGGTGTGCCATATTCCTTGAGCGTACTGGGTTGGAAAACGGATGAGAAACACTGATTTAAGTTCCTGTTTTCCAGAAGGAAATCTTTTGCTAGATAAACTATCAATCTATAAATTCTGTCCACAATTCAGACCTAGAAAACACTGAAATATTTTGGGATGTGGTTCTTTTGACAGTAATAAATATTTTATGGCTACTTAATTATATTTTGATACATGCAACATTCTAAACATAGACATATAACTTTTAGTGACTTTACATATAGGGCTATTATCCTGCACAGTGGTCCGTTTGGGGCTTTATACATTTTCTTAGAAATATTTCCATTTAATGAGAATGAAAAACAATTAGAAACAATAGTTTACTTATAATTAATTCTGAAAATTAATACGAGTATAAAAAAATCATCTCGACCTAGAAAGTTTACATTTAATTTAGAAGTTTGATACTTAAAATTAACGAAACCAGTATTTGTAAGAAAGCAATTTGCCTCCAGAAGAGATGTTTTGCCGACCCGAAGCATGGAGTGATTTCCTTTTTAAGACACTGAAAGGCCCCTAAAGTAAGATTTTATCATAAACAGTCTAATCACCCATAATAATCACAGAACCATATCATACTCCATAATCTCTTCTGAATTCCAGGAAAATGTTTATGTGCAAGAACAGATGGTTTAATATCTCAAAACTGCATTAAAAGAAAAAGAAACACACATACCAATACCTGACTCACTGTCTAAATTGGTCCTTAGTAAATGTTAGTGAGACTTCATTCAATCATTATTCTTAACTTCTAGCAAAGTATGAACAAATTCTGTTCTCTACAATTAATTCATAATTTAAGGCTTCACTCAATGATTTGATGTAATTCTAGAGAAATAGAAACACCTAGCATTTTTATTCATGTCATATTTCAAAACTGCAAAATGTTCTGGGCATAGAGTGCAAAATAAAAACATTGTTATTGCCAGCAAGTACAACTTTTCTAGCATCTGCCAATGTATTTATACAACATTTTGCCAAGCTGTGGTAACCATCAAATAACACTCAATGTTTCCTTTGGCGTTTTAAAAATCCATGTTCCACTAAGTGATCTTTACAATAGTGAAGGCAAAAATAATGCATCATCTTTGTAACTGAGGAAAATAGCACTGTGACTTCTTCGACAAGTCCACACACCTTTGCAGAGAGAGGTTTGAAACTTGTTATGGTCTACAGACATGCTTGGTGGCCACTCTTGTGTTTGCTAGATTCTGCCTTCTCCTTTAACCAAGTCCATACTTGACACTTGAAAGGTTCATCCTACTCTTCCTATAAAACTGTGCTCAGGGAGGATGCCTACTGGGATGATGAAACCAAACCTGGGAGGGAGTCCAGTTCTGTATCAGTTCCTGGTGCCGTCACTACCCTGCACACTAAATGTGGCAATGCACGGTCTGGGGGCTCAGTCAAGGTTTTCACACCCCAGCACTATGCTTTCATTTTCCACTCCCTGGGCAGAAGGCAGCAACCAAGCCTGTTTTGCCTGGCTTGTAGTGCTTTAAAAATATCGAGGTAGTTGCCAACATTTAGATATTGGTCGATTTCATGGAGATAGCTAGCTTCTCCTTAAAAATTAGAGAGGCAGTATGGTGTGGTGGTCAAAAGTCTGGACTTGACAGCCAGAGTGCGAGTTCAGATGCTGGATCTGCCGTTTACTGGCTATGTGTGCTTGAGCACACAGTCCCTAGGTGCTATAGTTTTCTCATCTGCAAAACAGTGATGCTTAATGATAATAGTGCTCACCTCATAGAGATTTTGTTGTGGAGATTACATGAGTTAATATATATGAAGTTGTTAGAGCCATGCATGCAGTATGCACTACATAAGTGTTTAGTGTTATTATCCAACAAAATTGGACTCACTTTCCCACTCTGCTCTTTGGATGGAGCCTTCAATCTTCCATTTACCACTGTCCTCATTGGCCCAATCTCACTCAGTGACTTGTGAGTTTGTGACCCTTCAGATGAGAATGCACTACCACGCACTGAAAGTGCTTTGAATTGGATTAGCATTCTCCAAAGAATCATTCATTTACTCAACAAATGTTTATTTTTGTTACTACTATGAGCCAAACACCTGTGCTCTGGGCACTGGCCATGAAACCAAAGTTTGATAAAAAGGGGAGACAGGGCTAGTTAACTTTCATGAGGCCATTAGGTATGAAATAGTTTCTCTCTTTTGTGACTCAATCCCAACTTGCAAGGCCAAACAAACATTCCATATGGGGGGTATGCCAAACGGGCCAAGAGCGTGGCTTAGAAAAGGGAAACAAAAGGTTATTAAGTTCTGAAAAATAAAAAAGAAACAATCATAACTCCTTGAAATCTCAACTTAACTGTCAAATATACAGGACAGAAAGCCTGAAGAAAGGAAAAAAATGGTGTAAATTCCAGGGTTATGACATATTTCAAGTATAAAATATTGACCTTTTCCCACTCTTATTTTATGAAATAAGTTTAATTCAAAGTGTTCACTTTTACCTTCAATGTTAATGTTTATGTTGTTACTAGAGCCACAGGTTTTGCTACAACAGTTTCTGTAATCATCATCATGTCTATTCATAGCTTTTTTAACAATCCATGAATGATGATGTCACTGGAGATCCCAAATCACAAGCTCCCATTTGTATAACATTGTAACAACTGATGTTTTTTCTGACCATTGCACTATATTCTTAATCTCTAAAAGGAAACTACTTTCAACATTGCTTTTTTAAAATTTAATTTTTTATTTGTATCAAAATTTTACATGCATACAATGCAAAAAGTCAAAAGTTCTACAAGAGCAGCTCCCATTTTCTGCTTCCCCAGATGCAATTACTATCAACTTTTTTGGCTTTTTTTTTTTGGTATTTACCTCCATATTCCTAAATAACATATGACAATTTAATTATTTTTCAGTTGTAGTCATACTTTATTTATTCTCTATTATACAAGATAAGGATTTAGTTCTCTCCCACCTCTATATCCTCACCATACACGTGTACATTTTTTGCTCCCTCATTTCTCAAGACTGTTTCATTATAGTTTTCGTGCTTACTTTAGTATTACTAAGTAAACAGAATTCACAGACAAGTCTTGTAGTATACCATGATTACTTTACCTTATCTGCAGAATGCATTTTCTCTGTAATGATCTGTTTCCTTGGTTTTTTTTTCTTTTCTTTTTTCTTTCTTGCTTAATTTTCTTGTGTTCATTCAACTCAGATCTTTAATTTGCATATTAGGAATTCTATCAGAGCTTTCCCACCTGCCTGGATTGATGGCTTCCTAAGCTTGCTGCATAGATCTTGGGTACTGCCTTCATTACCATCTCAGAAGCTCCCTTCACTTTTATTTTGCAACTTTGGAGCCCATGCATCCTGAATCCCAACTCACCTTCTTTCTGGGTTTACCTTCTCACTTTTGGTGGCACATGCTCTCCAGTAGCTTCCTGAGGAAGACCACATGGGAGGAAAGATTTTTGAGACCTTGCATAGCTGAAAACGCCTTCTGCTACCTTCACACTTGATAGCTTTTCTGGATAGATAGATTTAGGTTCCATATCCTTTTCCTTTAGAATTTTAAAGGTTTTCCTCCATTGCTTTCTAGCTTCTAGTGTTGGGATTGAGGAGCCGGATCTATTCTGATTATTGGACTATTGCTTGTATTCTTTTGATACATTGTATGAGAATTCTCCCCCCATCTGGAAGCCTTTAGGATTGCTTCTTTGTCCCCAGTGTTCTGAGCTCTTGTGATAACATGCCTTCTTGTGGGTCTGTTTTTTCCACTGGACGTGGACTAATCAATTTGGAAATTGTGAATTCTAGGAAATTTTGTGAAATCATTCCTTTGGTGCTTTACTCTCCTCTTTCTGTAACTTATTATTTGTAGCATTTGAACTCTTCCTATATAATTTTCCTATCTTTTCTCTACCATTTATTTGATGTTTTGCTCTAATTTCTAGAATTTTTCTCCAACTTTATTTTCAATATTTTTACTGAGTTTTTGTTTTTCTGCCATATCCTTAATTTCAATAGCTCTTTGTTCCCCTCTGGATGTTCTTTTTGTAATAGCATTCAGTTTTGTTTTGTTATTTTCATGGATGCAATATCTTAACTTTCTAATGGCGTTAATGATAGTTTTGTTTGTTTTCTTCTACCTGCATGTGCTGCTTGCTCTGTTTTTCTTCTTTGTTTTGGTTATAGTATTGCATATTAGATTTTTTCCTTCAGTCCCTCTCTTTTCTTGGTTGTCTGCTCATTGTTTTAAAATATATTTTTTTATTGAAGTGCACCATTCACAGACAAACATGCACAAACAACAAGTGCACAGCAAAGATTGTGAACCTACAAAACAAAACATACACAACACCACACAGGAGTTCCCACACATCACCTCCCCTCCAACACCCTGCACTGCTGCGAAACACCAGCCACAAACCATGCAAGAGCATCGTCAAAATGCCACTACTAACTATAGTCCCCATCCCACACCTGGTGCATTTCCCCCCCAACCTACCCTCTTTTTAAAAAATATATTTTATTACAGAGGTGGTGAACTTGCAAAACAATCATATACATGTGGAGAATTTCCACACAACACCCCTTCACCAACACACCACACCATGCTGGAACATTTGTTACAGATTATGAGATAATATCATCAAACTATTACCACCAACTATGGTCCATAGCATACATTTGGCACACATTTTCCATACACTTCCATTATCAACACAGTACATCTTTGTCATTGATGCAAGAATATTATAGTATTGCTGTTATCTACAGTCTATAGGTCACAACAATTGTATTTTTCCCATGATTCTTCACATTCCCACCACCCTGCAATAGGGGTACTACATCCGCTCTAGCTCACAGAAGGACACTCGTGCATTTGTACCATCAACCACAGTTCTCATCCACCTCTGGGTTCACTGTGTCATCCAGAGTCTAGATCATTCTTTAGCTTTCTTTCAATTGACATTTACTTCCTCAGACTACCCTTTTCAGGCACAATTCCATTCACTAACCAGTTTTTCTGCTCATTTTTAAGAGTGTGGTCCTAAGAAGCTGTCTGAAAGCTTGGTGCATCTGATTGAGGCTTGTGGACTGTAGTCTTCCACAGTATAGTTCGGACCAGGTTGTTTCTTTGGGTCAGATGGCCCTGATTGTATTTTCCACTTTGAAGTTATAAAGCCTGGCTTCCTGGCTTCTGTGAACTTCCTGGGATAAGAAAGCTGGCAGTTTCAACATTTAGTATGCAAATCTTCACTTAATCTCTGTTTTTAGAGTAGTATGGCTACACTCAGTTGTGTTCTTCTGGTCTAGTGACCATTCATTTAATGCTTTCCAGATAATAAAACTCTAGGTTTCTCTCTGAGTGGGGTAGGGGTGCTTGGCTGTGAGGAGCTCATTCATTCTTAATCTTCCTGTCAGCTCCACCACCATTCTTACTTCCCAAAGTACCCAATTCCAATAATTCCTCAGCCTTTGGGGAGTTTAGGATGCAAATCAGATTCATTCTCAGCTTTCTCTACTGACTTTTTATTTTTTTTAATGATAATCTATTGTTTATTTGGTTAAAAGGCAAGATAGACTTTTGGGTAAAGATGGTGGATTCTATACACTTATTCAGATTTTCTCTTTCCTGAAATCTACTGAAAAGACAATAAATGTTGACAGTAAATGATGGCTCCCTTGTCTGTTTGTTCGTTGTTTTTGCTCATTGTTTGGGCTCATTGCTTTTGCTCATTGTCTGCTCGTTGTCTTTTGCTCATTGTCTGTTTGTTTTTTCTTTAGGAGGCACCAGGAACTAAACCTGGGACCTACTATGTGGGAGGTGGCCACTCAACTGCTTGAGCTACATCTAGTCCCTGCTCATTTGTTTTTTTGCTCATTGTCTGCTCACTGTCTTCTTTAGGAGGCACCAGGAACTGAACCCAGGACCTCCTATGTGGGAGACAAGCACTCAACTGCTTGAGCCATACCCGCTCCCCTAAACATTTTTTTCCTTTTTTTTTTAAGGGCATAAGCTCACAGTGACAAAGAAAATGGGAGAGCCAGCATCAGTGAAATCTTGGAAGCTGAAAAGCACATGGATGTGTGAAAATAACTAGGTAGTCCAGAAAACTGCATCCTAAGCCAGTGAGCAAAGCTGAAAAACAAGCTAGGACACTGCAGAACTCCCATAAGTATTGGGAATCAGCAATACCAGGTATCTCGGGCCTCCTCTAGCAGTCTCAGCTGCTCTGCTTTCTTCCCAAGTTCAGCTGCAAGCTATCAGGCATATGGCTCATCTCTCCCTGGGCCTCAGCTCTTTGAGCCTCTTGGGGGCTTCTCTCCTTGCAGCTCAGCTATGGGCAAAACTGGAGGGCCTTTCTCTCGTATTGCAGGATCAAATATGATGGCTCTCTCTACCGACTTTTTAGTTAAATTTATATTTCTCTGTCTTCTTTGTAACTTCCAAATTTGGTTGCTTTTGTCTATTTTCCTTTTTCTCCCCCTCTCCTTTTGGGATTTTGTGTCTTGAAAAATCTTATACTGTCACTTAAAGTAGAGTATTGGGTGAGAGCAGAACTAAAGCTACCATCTTTTGATACCTGAAATTTTAAAATCACTATCAGAAACTTAATTCTTACAGAGAACATGGATTCTTTTCCTCTCAAATACTATTACAGGAGGTGGAAAAATGACATTCTCTACCCTTTATTTAAAATAACTTTTTCTGTGTTTCAAGATAGGTGAAATCTTCTGAATTTTCAAGCTAATTAAATATGAATCGATAATGTAGTCTAAGAACATTCTGTAATATCCAGTCATGCTTGGATCTTACTTTTCAAGTCAAGGTACTTGGTTCAAAGAGCCTCACAGTTTCCAAACTACGTTGGAGAAATACATATATACACATATACAGGTATTCTTAATCCTTCAACTTTATTTTAATTGCAACCATATATACAACACGTGGCAAATAAAAAAGTTATTTGACTTGAAATGGTGCTGTGAATAGAGTTTTTATTGCAAAGTTGGCAAAAAACACGACCCATTCTCTTCTAAATATGCTTAAGACTTAGGGAGAAAATGACAGATTTATTGTGCTTGTGATAAAAGCTGCTTGGTGATTTTATAAAAAATAAAGCTAGCCTTTTTTTTTTAAATCTGGCAAACAATTCAGTCACAACGAAAAAGGAAAGCCAACAAATTAACTGCACTCACAAAAGCCTGCCTCTTGCTTTTTTGATATAGGGTCTGAGAAGGTTCATCAATCAGATGGGGTTGGGGATGAGTGGTGCAGTGACAGTAAACCAGGGTTAAGTCAGGCAGAATGGGTTTGAATCCCTGCTTCGGCTTTTATTAGCTCTGTGCCTTTGGGCAGATTACCCAGATGAACCTTACTTTCCTTTCTGTAAAATAGGAATAGATGTCACAGAGTTGCTTTAGGATTAAAGGAGAAAATACATATAAATCACTTAGTGCCATGCCTTGTACAAAGTAGATACCAATCCCTGTTTTGAAACCTCAAAAGGAAACACTGATGTCAAGTGAACTGTACTGACAACTGCACATGACAGAGACAATCAGGATTCTTTGACTTGAAAGACAGGTGGGCTGCGATGGCGGGTACATGATACTGGCTTCTGATTGGCTGACGTGTGTAGCCAATCAGAATGTGCCTTTCCAATCTCAAACTGCCTCCTTCTGCTAGGTCATTCCATTTTATTTTCTGTAATAAGCCATGCCTATTATAGTAATAACATCAATAAAAGTAATGTTGATGCTAATGTGCTATGAATACCTCATTGGGAACTTAAGAAAATGGGTCTAAAACTGCTCACCACATCCAAAATGAGAGGGGCTCGTTTCTCAGTCAACTAGGTATGAATAGTGAGCCTTAAGCCCAGTGTGAAAGGCTCGGATGGTTTGCCTCTAGAAATGGAGGCTTCTCTCATAGTACTGAGAGTTTCCATAGGTGAGAAAGAAAATGGGACTATATAAAGATAGTGAGAAAAATCAAGAGACCCTTGCAGTGCTCTGTTTCACTAACATAGTACCTAGATGTGCTTGAGAAGAGGGTCCCTTGATTTCTTCCAATACCTTGGGGGGGCGGGGGGAGATACTTTAGTATAAGTCCAGTTGGCACTAAATTCTGCCATCTAGAGCTTTGCTTCAAATAATTGTAAATAATTTTAAATAATTTTTATTTATGTAAAATCAATAACCAAGGTATACGATAGCAACAATCATTATAATAACTCACATTTGAATTCACAATGTGATCTTGGCACTTTACATATACTAACTCACTTTATCTTCTCAATGATGCTGTGAGGAAAATAATATGTACCACATTTCATAGATGAGCAAACAGGGTACAGAGAGGTCAAGGAAATTGCTCAAGGTCCACAGGACGAGGGGAGTGGGGGGACCTGGGCTCTGAGTTACTTTCTAAGTCAATGCTTCCTCACTTCACTCAGAGCCTTTGCACAACCATGCATATTTATCATTTCCCTTAAAGACTTTTTTCCTGGTGTGCATCATTTACAGATAAGACTTATTCATTCATTCAATTAATAATAACACTTTGTATGTGCCAGGAACTGTGCTAGACCTTAGAAGTTTACTATCTCATAATCACAAAAATGAATTCTGACCACAGTTTTCACCAAATATTACTCTCTCATGGGCAAATTCTGAATATTTCCCATGAGGAGATGCAAACTTAGCATGGTGAGGATTCATTGCATAAATGAAATTATAGCTCTAGAAGGGCTGACAAGCATTGTTTGACAAGCTTATGTATCATTCCTCCATCCAGGAACAGAATAACACTTCAGCTTTCATAAATAGCGTTGGCTTATGGGTGACTAAATTCCAGGTCATTCTTGTGGGCACTTTTGGGTCGCTGCCATTATTGGAATTAAAATCGTTTTCTGAAGTAATAATTAGTACATACAAACCACCTCCAGAAAGCATAATTTTAACGAAATCTTCATGCTGGTAAGACAAATATTTTGTAGTTCTGCACGTACTTAACATGACTACATCTCAAACAAATGGAACATATAAATATCTACTTAAAAATGAATATATTAGAGGAGTGTTTTTAAAAGGGCAATCTCCTGAATAACTGAATTATATTTTTATTTATATTAATTTTTAGGATAAATCTATTGTATGAAACAACAAAAAAGACCATCTACCTAATTAAAATTTGAGAGTAAAATAACTATGTGTAAAGGTGGTAAAAGCTCCTGAGGAGTAGGGGTCTGCAACCTTTCCACTAATAGGAAGCATCTCTAAGGACAGGGGCTGTATCCTCAAACCTACCATAGGGCCTAGGGCATGGTGGACATTCAGGGTGTATTTGTTGAATGAGGGCAGAAGAATGAAAGAATGGAATGGAAAAAAGGGCCTCTCTGAACAACTGTCAGGTTATGTAATGCACAACTCCCAGATGAACCACTTTCCCAGCCAGTTCTGATGGAATAAATGAATGGAATGGAATAAATGAGTGAGATGAGCTTAAAAGTTATATCACGGCTGCAGAAGCCATATTGGGCCCCACCTATTTTTTGAATAGTAAGTGCTGGCTGATGGACTCTCCTCTAATCTCAATAGTCCCAGTTATTGACAGAATAATGACATATCATCTTTGTTTCATGATGAAAAAACTGAAAGACTAAGTGACCCAATTATGTAGTGCCTAGGAAAGGGCTGAAGTCTCCAAAATCCCATTTCATTTTTCTATTCAACACATAAATCCTACTTTCCTCCCAGTAGGCTGCATTGGGATTTCTCTCATACACATGGTTTTCTTGTTCCTAACATTTATTTAGAATTGCAATCCTTTTTAGTGTTACACTAGATATGTGTGGTTTATTGGTTATAAATAAAACTTCATTTTCAGTGTTAAACTTATATAGTTAAAGTTGAATTGGACAGCTCTATTTCATACTGCCCAACTGATAATTCTTCTATTAATTTTTGCCTTAGCTAGCAACATAAAAGCTGTCTCACAAAGCCCTAGTGCTGGGACTCTTAACCAGGGGTCCATGAACTTGAATTGAAATTCAAAAAAACATTCTTGTGGGGATGTGTTGGTGCGGGTTTGATATATTTATTAAATAATATACAGTATAGTGTGGACTTAGTAAGGGGTCCATGGTTTTCACCTGACTGGCAAAGGAGTCCATGTAACAAAAAAGATTAAAAACCCCTGCCCTAGTGAGATGTTTTATGTAGGCTCATCTCTCTTTCTTGAAGGAACCACTTCTTAGTCACAGACATTGCTTCTATGTTTCCTTTGATCACTGTGCATTAATCATATGCTTCATTTTCTAGCTGCACTTATGGATGAGCTTAGTCTATGTATATTAAAAAACTCAATTTTCATTCTGTAAGATTCCATTGGGGCTGTCATTTTCAAAGTGGTTTTACCAAAGCAGATATAAGCTTAGAGCCTAAGGAAACGAGGGAATTTTATGTGTTCGGCCTTTCCTTTTGGTTTGGTGTAGCAGTCTGGTATTATTTATGAATTCTAAAAATAGATACTGGATTATGTTTGTAAGTTGGTCTGTTCCTCTGGGTATATTAGATTGTAGTGGATTCAGAGGTTTCACTCTTACTTGATTAAATTATGATTAAAGCTTGACTGGGTCACGTCAGTAGGACGTTGAGCCCCACCCCCTTGGTGGGTAGGTGGGACTCACAGAGAAAATGACATGGCAGAGGAGACAATTGTGGAGTTTAATGGGGAGCCTCAGGCAGTAAATACACAGAGAAGCAGATATGTGAGGAAAGAGAGAAGGCTCCATTAGACACAGCAGAGGCCCCGGGAAGAGAGATGAGCCATTCACCTGATATTTTACAGCTGGCCTTGTGGAGAGAGCAGAGTAGCTGAGCCCAGAGAGAAACGAGGCTCGGGAGAGAGACGAGACTTATCCCACCCTACAACTGATATTGGAAGAAGCTGGGACCACAGAGCCTTAAGAGGAAGAGGAAGCCTGAACCCTTGCAGACATCGGCAGTCATCTTGCTCCAACATGTGGCAACAGACTTTGGTGAGGGAAGTAACTTATGCTTATGGCCTTGTGACTGTAAACTTCTACCCCAAATAAATACCCTTTATAAAAACCAACAGATTTCTGGTATTTTGCATTAGCACCCCTTTGGCTGACTAATAAATTTGGTTACCCAGATACCTTGCACCACGGAGGAATTTAGAAATTTACTAAAGTAAGAGACAATGTTTTAGTCAGACAACAGATTATAGATGCATAGTGAAGAAATGTGATTTTTGCTAGTTGAATAAATTATTGTGAAATCCAAATTCAAAATATACTAAAATATAGAGAAACTACATGCATTTATATGCTCATCTATTCATTCATGGGTGGTACAAGGCACAGATATTTACTGAGCATTTACTTATTACTTGCCAAGTACTATAATAGGTATAGAAATATGTTCGTTTATTTAATTCTTAAAATAACCACATATCTTTAGATATCCTATTTTCATTTTACTGATGAAGAAATATAAGATTGGAGAAGGTTTAAGTAAGTTACTAAGTGTTGGAGATGTGACTGGCTCCACATTTTTGTATCATTACACAGAAACTTGGCAATGACCCTTAAATAATTTGTGACACCTCTACACCATTTAACAATACAATTTCCCAATGTCTTGAAAATCCTACAATTTAAAAGAAATCACTTCTACTTACAACTTATGGTTATTCCAAGTTCCACATTGTGCTTCTTCGGTAGCTTTACATGAAATGTACCACTACTTGGAATGACAGACTCTGTAATTTAAAAACAAAAGAACAGGTTTAAAAACATGAGGAAGAATGGAACACCAATCAATGAAATGCATCAGTAATATTTGGGTCATTATCATCTATAGTTAAAGTGTAGGAACTGAATGAAATCCTGGTTAGCTAAATGCCTGGTGATGAATATATGCCCATACATAGGCAACTACGTGTAATTCACTGCAATAGTTGAGTTTCGTATTTCTCAAGTGTGATTCAAGCACAATCTGCATCAAAATCACCTGGAATGCTACCGCAAAAAATGTAGATTCCTGAACCATCCCAGATCTACAGAATCAGAATCTCTGAAGATGGAACCAGGAAATCTGCATTTTAAACATGTTCTCCGGGTGATTCTTCAGCATAGTAAAGTATAAGAGTCATAGGTCTGGTTATATTCTTTCTTCTGTCAATTTCCTAGAAGTTATTGTTCAGCCTGCGGCCTTCCTCCCTTTTCTTTCTATATGTTGTTTGAAGGTAGCTGGGGGAATAGATTTCAGGAGAGATGTCAGCTTGCTATGGTTTGCATTGGCTTCAGGGTCTGTATGTATATGGGGGAGGAGATGTGCCTTAACTTATAATGTAAATAGTGAAAAGTAGACTTCAAGGGGTGGAAGCTTGGGTAACAGTCAAAGTATTAACAACCAGAATGGCACTGGCCACAATCAGACTAGATGGTGACTAGAGACAGACGAAAGACAGGGGGTGCAGGAGGCCCCAGCTGGGCCAAGAAGGACTCTTTACTTTCTGGATTTGGGGGAGCTCCAGGTCCCAAGGGGCCAGGGGACACTGGAGCAGGGTGGAGGTGGGCTCAGATATAGGCCAACCAGGAGGGAAGTATGTTAATATCATGGCATCAGAGAGGGAGCCGGGATGCACTGCCTGAATTTCAATCCTGGATAGAACTAAGCGGATTGTACCAGAGCTTAACTAGTATTTGAGAAAGGAAGGGATTGCTACATATTCTTAAATACACTCTTTTTTAAATTCCTTTAACAGTTGGGGAGCTCTTCAATTAGAGAGTAGGATAAAATGGAAATAGCCTATGACAAGATGACATCTATTCATACTAAGTTGCTAATGACTACATAGGGGTGGGAAGGGGAGTCAAAAAGCAAAGAAAACATTAGCAGAAGGGGGTGATTGTGGGATGCTCAAGCTAAACAACATTTACTGCTTGGCTCTGCTCGGGGCTGGCTCCCCATTCTGCAAACTACAGTGGCTGTGGTGTGTGTAGAGCTATTAGGCCCTCAGGCCCCTAGTCCAATTTGTTATCCTCGTATTTAACAAATCTCAAGTCCCTGCAAAGCAGAGGTGAAAGTCATGGAAATGAAGAGAGTTGGAGTACTCCCTCCCTTGCAATGCCTTGACTTATTCTTCCTGGCCGTTTGTCCTTTCCCATGAGAAATTTAGGCAGTAAAACTTTTACAAGTTCAGCATCTGATATTCCATCAGAAGGTTCGGTGGAGTGTTAAACTGGAGAACGCAATAAAAATTTGATTTCCCTCGGCCCTCCAGGCTTCTAGAAAGCCCCCTGTAACAGAGGGTCCCTTAACTGCCCCTCTTAGTCTCTGCTAGTGCCGCTGGGTAAAGGGCAGTCTTTCCTCTCTGGCTTCCTCCTTCCACTCGGTTTACTGGCTTCCCAGAGTGTAGAAATCTGCTACTTTCTTCCACTTACTGCCACTCTCCTTAACTCTCCTTTCCCGTCAGATGTGACTGAATGGGTGTCACAGATTGAGTTAATTCCCTCAATTTCACGGTTGTCCTCAACTACCATGCCGATTTGCCAGAAAGTGAACCCAGGTATATTTGTTTGTTTATTTATTAAGAATCTCATTTCCCAACAGGACCTGAGGTGGGTAAAAGTATTTATTTCCACAATTGATTTTAAAAAAGACTGGCTAACTTATGGGAAGCTGATGTGGCTCAAGCAGTTGAGCACCTGCCTCCCACATGGGAGGTCCTGGGTTCGATCCCCAGTGCCTCCTAAAAACAAAAAAACAACAAGCAAACGAACTAAAAAACCAACTCAGGGGAGCCAATGTGGCTCAGTGGCTGAGCGTCAGTTTCCCACAAATGAGGTCCTGGGTTCAATCCCTGGCCCCAGTACCTCAAACAAACAAACAAATACCTGGCTAACTCTGATGCATTGTGGTAGAAAAAGAGAAGTGAAGTAAGTCCCTCTCTGCCCCAAAACAAAAACAAAATTAGGTGTATGTCACTTCATTACTTTAGGTATTATAACAATCATAAATATTTACTTCCAAAATATTTCTGAAATCCATACCTCCCCTCCTCCTTCCTGATTCTTCTTCATTCCCTAGCCCAGCAAGGGGAGACTGATTGCCACCTTCGTACCACCACCAATGTGACAGTTTAGGAATATGGACTCAGCATATCGACTGATGGCAGAGAGGGCATTTGGAAGTGGCCAAATTTGCCCGTATGCACTAATAGCTACTCTGCATAGGGAAGGATGAAGGAAACAAGGGTACGTGGGGAGAGACCATGAGGCCCTGGAGAGACAGCTGTGCTGGTCCTGTACAGCTGTCTTTACAGCCCCATACCCCAGGGGCTATGAAATGCCTTGTGTCTCCAATAAATGCTTCTTCTTGCCTAAACAGAGTACATTTCTTTGCTAGCAAATGAAAGATTCCTGACGTCGCATTGATTAGTAAAGGAAATGGGATGGGAGTTAAAGAGAAAGTCCCTACACATGGGTATACAAGTGTAATAGGAATAAATTATTTGATTACTTGGAAAAAGCAGGCAAGTGGTCCATAAGTAAATGGAAGACGCTTTAGAAGAATAACAGCTTTGCTATCTATGGAACTCATTTCATGTGTTTTTGACAGTCTTAGGGTATTCTGTTTTAAGAAAAATCTCTCTGTGAATGGGGAGGGTGCACATTGTATGTATGTAGGAAGGTAGGAAGGCAGGCGGGTAGGTAGGTATGTATATAATATACGCCATTTTATATCATCATATAACAAGCAGAACTGTGTGGGAGAGAGTGTGGTCTATAATGTGAACTGTGGTCCATGCTTAGTGGCAAAGCCCCAGGATGCGTTTATCAATGTGCCACACTAATGAAGGATGTTTATGTGGGAGGTTGTGGGAGGTGTGGGAGGTGTGCGAGGTGGGGCGTATGGGAATCCCTATATTTTTTGTGTAACACTTACGTAAATCTATATATCTTAAAAAAAATAATAATAATAGAAGAAACTGGAAATGACTTAGATGTCCTTATCAGTTGAATGGTTAATCAGATTGTGCTATGTGCATACCATGGGATACTACTCAGCAGAATAAAGAAATAAACTATTGATCTACACAACAACAAAAACAAAACAAAACAAAACAACAAAACAAAACAAACACCTTACCCATGTGAGGTCTTTGAATCACTAGGGCTGGGAAACATTGACCTAGAATAGTTACTATGGCAGCATTTTGCTTTTATCAATTTTTAATGCAGGGAAACTTGACCAAGATTAACATGTTAGTGACACTTGAGATTATCACTTCCTGGAAAAGAGTAATGGATGACTTTTGACTACACAAGATTTGAAATATTTATGATGATGAACAAATATCAACAAATGAATCTCTTTGATCAAGCTGTGGCTTCATTTTAATCTTTAAATGACAACATGATTAATTTTATATTTGGTGGGTCTTTTATATAATTATTTGGTTTGATTGCAAAGGCACATTTAACTTGGGGTTTCTTAACGAAATACTAGTAAAGAGAAAAATATTTGGAAAAACAATAGGTTTAGAGGAAGTAAATAGAATCTGAGAACAAATGATGTTTATTTTATTAGAATCCATGTGCTTATTTTGTGCTTCCCTGCTTTTTCTTTATCTTTGTTAATACTATAATTAAAAACACATTTGGGTAAGCAAAAGCTTCTTTCTTCCTTCCAATTGGTCTGCTTTTCTGGCTGAATTATTCATTGTTGGCAGAGTAAGAGACAACCAAATCATAATCCATCATCTTGGGCACATACTCGCGAGATTTGAAGAAATTAAGGACTTTTCAGGGGGTGACTGTAAATGTTTAATGCCCACTCACTCAGAAAAGCCCATTTGCCTTTCTAGTGCTGATGGCAAATACCCATGTGATAGTATTTTCACTGGGACATCTTTCTAGAACATAGCTGTGATTTCTCTAACAAAATAACTTCAGAGTTAAAGCAGAAACTTCAATTATTTATGATATTAATTGTAGATTGGCATGTAAAAGGTAGTGTTGAATAAGGAAGAATGTAAATTGTACATATGCTATAGTTACAGTTTTATAAATATTTTATAAAAATGTTTGATAAAATGCTTTTTACCTTTGTTTTTCACCAAGCAAAGGAAGTTTAAAAAATAAACTTTGATATATTAGAGTAATAGGGTTATGAGTACCTTAAATTTTCAAAAAAATTCTATTAATGTTACCATGATTTTGTTTGTATAGTAACACCTATTTAGACAAATAGATTTATGCAAGAGTACATTTACAATCAAATTTTTAACTGCACTTTGTCATTTAAAATATTAACCAAATATAGCTTATTTCTGAGACCCTAATTTGGGAGTTAATATCTAGATATATTTCCAAGGAGGAGTTTTGGAAATGATGGCCAATATTCAGACAATTAGGAATGAATTAACAAGGACAGGGCAGTCTTGAAACAGCTCACATCCAAAGATTCCCTACCCACGTCCCTACTTCTTGAGTGACTACAAAAGATGCTTTTGATTCCAATGGATTCCAGTAGACTGGCAATGGAGTGCTTTATTGGGATTCTGATGCTGTATCTGGGATCAATTAGTGATGTCTGCTATAAACAAGGGAGTTGGAAATAACAGGATGGGGATATATACTTTTTTTCTGGCCCCATTCTAGACCATTTCAATACATTTAAAATGCATTGTGGGGAACATGGGAATCCCTGTAATTTTTGTGTAACATTTATGTAATCTAAGCATCTTTTAAAATATAAAAAAAAAAAAAGTAATGCAAACAGATTACAGAAAATGTAGGAAATAAGGGAAAAATTCACTCATGATCCAATAATCAACATAGCCATTTTTTTATATGTTGGTATATTTTTTCCAGTATTTTTTTCTGGGCATATGTAGTAGTTGTTATTGTATAGTTTTAAAAGCTTTACTGAACCATAATTTACACACTATAAAATATATTTCTTGTAAATCTAAAATTCAATATTTTAGTAAATATTTAGAGTTGTGCAATAAACAAATAAATAAATAAAATAAAATACATTGGTGATTTCTGGAACAGTCCAGGGTAACCCTGAAATGAAAATGAGGGTGGGGGAGGGTGTGTGTGAGTTTATACTCCCTCCAGCCTGGCCCTTATCAAGTATAGCTGTGTTCTGAACAAGATGGGTTTAACAGACATGGTTCCTATTTTTTTAGGAGCTGAAACCTAAGATATTAAAGCAACAAATAATAAAATACACATATACATTAAGTATGCTTTAAGTATATAATGAAAATAATGAACAAATATTGAGGATACATGTAAAATAAAAATGTACTTATAGCACAAATAAATACTTAGATACTGCTTATGGAGAAGGCCAAACTTGTGGTGGTCATTTGAATGATGAAAAATACATGGAATTGGGTTTCAGAAAAGGGTTTGGCAGGAAAAATGCAATAAATGGATGAAAGGGCCAGAGCCCATAATGAGCTCCTCTTTTTAGAATTTCCACTACATTTAGTTACATACTTGGGTGCTTTGCCTTATATCGCTGTATCCTCTACTTCAGTGCTCAACCAGGGGCAAATTTTGCTGCCAGGGAGCATTTGGCAATGTCTGGAGACATTTTTGATTATCATGACAGAGTGGATGTGGGGGTGCTCCTGGCATCTAATGGGCAGAGGTCAGGATTGCTCTCCCCTACCCCCACCCCACACAGAACAAAGAATGTCAGTAGTTGAGAACCATCCCCCATAGCCAGTAGTCTCATGCTGGTAAATCTAACACCTCTTTGGAGTGAAGAGGCAGTGTTCTGTGATATGGAGAAGACAGGAAACAGTCAGCAAATCTGGGATCTGCCATTCACTTTGCTCTATGAACTTGAGTTTCTCAACCCAAGCCTCAGTTTCCCCATTCCTAAACAAGTAATGGTATTGGATTTTAAGATTCCTTTCACCCCTAATGTTCTGTGATTGCAGAAGTTACCTTTTGGGGTTCTGCACAGCCTTCTTTGAACATCATTCCCTCGCGGCCACCTGACTTGACCTTACAGGAACCTTCCACCTGATTTCTGCTTAGCCCGAGCTGACTAGAAGGGGAGGATGCCAAACCTAGCCTGGGCCAATTAGATTATTTTTCCTGGGAATTAGTGATTAGAACTGGTTGGTTCTGGCTGGGCACTTTAAAAAAGAAAGGATATAAAGTCAGGGATGGGAAATTAGGTACAATAAAAAGAGAAAACCTGTCTACAGAGAGACAAATGGAGCAGATGTGTGGAAAGCAGCAGCATTGGGAGACCAGGAGCTCCAGGGAAACGAGAATGATGTCAGTTCTTGATGCAAACCAAACTTCCTGACTCTGATCCCTCAGGAGATCCAGTGGCACTTGATTCATTCTTTCATTCACCAACTATTGACTGAGGGCTCTTATACTCCAAGCACTATTTTGGGCACTAGGAATATATTCGTGACCAAAAGGCACAAAGTCCCTGCCATCATAGATTTTCTACTGGAGAAGAAAGACAAGAAACAAATAAATATACAACCTCTGGGCAGGAGAAGGGCTATAAAGAAACACACATCTGGGCAAGAGGGTAGAGAGTGATGGATGGCCAGGAAGAACTTCTCTAAGCAGGTGACATGTGAACAAAGACCTGAATGACTTGGGCAAGCAAATCCCAGACCATGTCCACAAAGAACTGTTCAGGCAGAGGAAACAGTGTTTGCAAGGTCCTTAGAAGGGGATGTGCATGGCATGGCAGGTGCAGCCAGTTCACCCTCTTCCTCTTCATTCCCAGTCCTGCCATCATTCTGCAGGATTTCATTGTGGGATGGTGCTTCCATCACACTGCATTCCCAATTCGAGACCTCTGCTGGTTGAATGATCTGCACCTCCACTCACCTTTACTTCACCAATTCACTACGGGAGTCACAGCCTCAGCATTGACCTCCTCTGAGATCCTAAGCTCTAACGTGCCACTTTGATCCCAATCTCCTAGCATTTTGCTCTCTCATTTCCTTTCTCTCTATATATTCATTTTTCTTCCTGTGGGCCTCTAGTTCCATAAGTCCTCGTCTTTCCTCCCAGTCTATCAGGCTGTTCTTTTATTGATTTCCATCCCTTCCCAACCTAGACTTTTTCAAACAACAGGCAGTATATTGTAGTGATTAGATGTAGCCTTTGGAGCCAGACTGCCAGGGTTAAAATTGCAGCTTTATCATTAACTATGTGTGCATCAATTTTCTCATTTATAGCATGGATATAATAGTAACCTATCCCATTGTTGTTATAAGAATGAAATGAGATAATGCAGTGCTTAGAAAATACATGACACAGAGTAAACATTTGATAAATATCATCAAGTTATTTATGATATTATCATAATTATTCCTCTGCTTTTCCAATAGCAATTTGAACCTCCTTGACTCCTCTCCTATTGGACCTTGCCTGGAAATCCCAATTTTTGGCTCAATCTGCTCATCTATTTTCTTTACATTTATTCTTGGGCAGCTAAGGACTCCTGGAAAAAAAAACAAAACACTTCACCATGCAGGCATGCAGGTTGACACTGTTAAAAATTTAGAGCTTCTTTTTGGTTGGCCACTCAGCTTGAAAACCCCTTTACATGCTGCTTCTGGCTGGCGTTCTCATTCATTTCCCCCACTGGCTTCACCATTCTTCTCAACTCCCGAGCTCCTGACCCCAGTCTTCTCCCTTGTTTGACAGTTCCTACATGAACTTCCTAAACACAGTTAAAAACATATTTATATTCTCATCTCCTGTTGTTCAAATGTACAGGAAAAGGTCTTCTGCCTTCTATCCTGGACTAATTATCTACCTCTCATTCCTTTGAGGATCTGAATTCACCAATTATCTCTTCTATCCTTTATTAACTGTAGTCCCCAAACAGACTCAATTCTCTCTACACTTAACAATACAACAAAACAAAACAAAACCCCTCTTAACTCTGAATCCCCTTTATCTGTTGTACCATCTCCTTTCATCTAAAGCTACATTTCCCAATAGAATGACAATAAGCTGTGCTTGTCTGAACTTCTCTACCCTTCATTCACTCCTCTGCTCCTTGCAGTCTGACTCTTGCCCCCCCTCCCCTGCTCCCAACTACTCTGGAAAGGTAAGATAACCAATGTCTTCATTCTTAACTGCCAAACCCAATGGACAGTTCCTGTCTCATGTTACTTGAATTCTCTGCAGCACCTTTACACTACTGATCATGACTTTTGCCTTGAAACGCTTTCCTTGGCTTCCAAGATGTCACCTTCTCTTGGTTCTCCTACTTGTCATGGAGCATCTTCTTCATCACCTTTGCCAGCATCTTTTCCCTTTAAATCTCAGTATTCCTCAGGCAGAGTTCTTCCTCGGTCCTCTTCTTACCCCCAACTCTTCCCCTAGTGGTCTCCTTCATTCCTGGAACTTGAACCACCACCAACTTGAGGTACCTCCTCAGTCCTCCTCTAGCCCAGACCCCTAGTGCTGGGCTCCGGGATGTACTGCCCGAAGTCCCCTGGATACTCCTTCTGGATTCCACTGGCAACACAAATTCAGAAATCTATTTCTTATAACCAGTTCTTTCTTGTGTCTAATTGGTTGTGAGCTCCTTTAGGATACTGATCCTTTCTATCTTCTCTTTCATTCATTTGAATATAGCACAGTGCCTAGCACTCAGTAACTGGTGCTTGATAATTGTCTTTTGAATTAAGGAATGGATGCGCTT
>JAQZBX010045498.1:10162-21132 GCA_029593785.1 Cabassous unicinctus | reverse complement strand
TATCTCCCCCTTGCTGTGAGGTCCCGCTGCATCAGCCCACCGCGCCGCGCGGGCTGGCCTGCCCTCACAAGGAGGCCCCTGGAAGCGAACCCGGGTCCTCACACATGGTAAACAGGGGCTCTATCGATTGAGCCACACCCGCTTCCTGTTGTGAGGTCTTGCTGCATCAGCCCACCGGGCCGTGCGGGCCGGCCTGCCCTCACAAGAAGGCCCCGGGAAGCGAACCCGGGGCCTCCCATATGGTAAAGGGGAGCTCTATCCCCTGAGCCACACCCGCTTCCCAAGTGCTTTTTATTTTTTCAATATTATCACTAGTGTTTTGCAGAATACGCTCTCATAAATTAACAGGACTTCCTACTGAGGCAGGTTTTTTTGTTTTGTGTTGTTTTCTTAAGAGTTTTATCACCTCCAGTTTTCATTTCAAATTTGTTGATTTTTAAGTGCATTTTTTTTTTTTAGCACTAGCATCATTTGTACCAGCACTTAATTGCTACCGTTTATTGAGCACTTACTAAGTGCCAGGCATGATGATGAGTGCTTTTCCTAAATTAATTTGATCCTCAGAGAAATCTGTTGAGGATAGTAAGCTTTTTTTACAGAAGAGGAAGCTTAGGCACAAAGAGGCCACACACTTGTCTATGGAGAGTCAGGATGTGCACCCCGGAATCTGGGTCCACAGCCCATGCTCTAAATTGGCCTGTTAGAATAAAATGCCTTATAAAATGTGGCCATATGATTCATGACTTTTGGAGACTGGTACTACTTGTTGTTCATGCCTAAAATTGGGGGTCATTTCAGGCATACTAATGACAGTGACACTACACCACTGCCCTTAGAATATCTGTATCCTAGATCATGTTGAAAATGGGCTGGTTGGGTAAATAAGGTCTTTCTGATATTTTAATAGATTCAGTTGTTAAGATTCACCTAATCTGAATATCTCATACTAAATAATGCCAGGCTGAAGTTTCTTTTAGCTTGAAGTTTACTTAATTGAAAAACATTGAACATTTTATTTATACAGTGTCTACTTTATGCTAGACACCTTACCTGACTCTGAGGCTACAAACATTTGGCTCTGATTAAAGGATGAGAAATTAATTATCCATGGACTTCTAGAACCACAGGGCACTTTTCCCATTTAACCTCCTCTTTTAACTGAGGCCAAGAGGACAAGGGGCTCCTCCAGGTTATCGACCCTTGTTCTCTGTGCCTATCATGTTGCCGTCTTGTCTGTGATCTTATCCTTTTGATTAGTGTGAACCTTGTGTGTTCTCTCTTTATCTCTTTGATTATCTTTCTTTTACCAGTTTGTGAAATGTGGTAGATATTTTAAATCGTTTACAACTGATTGATTCAGCTATGTTTCTGACATTCGCTGATCGTGACTTAGCCTCTTTAAGCCTCAGTTTTCTCAGTGTAAAAACAGGGAAACAATGGCACCTACGTAAATGAAATAAATGCATTCATAGTGTTTACGTGGTGTTTGGCACAAAGCAAACATGCAGACATTGGTAATTATTATTAATGAGCTTAGTGAAACTGAAAACCTAGTTAAGGATGTTTTTAAAAAGACAACAATAGTGTAACAGTTGCATTAAAAAACATCTTGTGTATGTAATGAGAATTCAGTAGTTTTTCATGTTTTTATATTCCAATCCTCATTCTTTTGCAAGACTTGGCTAGAAATGACTCTGCGGCTGCCCAGTGCTGGGAAAGGGCAGCGTGGTGCAGTGGATACAGCATGGCTAGGGAGGTAGGTGGACCTCGTTCCTGTCTTGCTAATACTACTTGTTACTCGTTGACCTTTAGCAGGTCTTCTCAGGTATAAAATTCCTTCAATGTTCTTAAGTATAAAACATGAATCTCATTACTTTCCTTAGGAGATTGTACAGATTAAAGAAAGATAGTGAATCACAGAACAACCAGTACAGCGCCTACCATGTGATCCACCTTTGCTTTATTTTCTTTTCCTTGACTCTAAAGGTTTGTCACATTCTGTTTCCTTCTTCTCTCAAACTCCATTTCTTAACCATGTAAACACCTGGTCTTACCAAACAAGTCCCACTTCTTTCAAGGCCTGATTTGAGAACTCATTGAGGACTTTTTCAGCAATCCACCCCACCCCCACCCTTGCCCACACACACGCACCAATCTTGTCACCACCACCACCCCTCAAATTTCTTAGTACCACTTGTTTGGCCTTCAACCAGCAGTGGCATCAAAACTTGAAAGTCATTTACCCCAGCACTCTCATTTTTTACAGATGAGGAAGCTGAGGAACAAGGTTAGGTACAAGACCTATACCTCATAGGGCCAGAGAGCTTCTTCCGGTTAGCATCCTCCTCGCAGGTTATTTACCTATTGACTTTAGAGATAGGTGTAATATTTGAGTAATCCTATTTTATTTGAAATTGGTAAGCAATCAATTACTAATTAAATAAAATAGTAATCCTATTTTATTTAAAATTTATAAGAATTGATAATTGTACATTTACTGAGCACCTGCTATGTGCAAAGCTTCAAGGTCTGTGAACTTTTTATTAAAAAATTCTGTGCCTTTGGGAAGCCCACAGCTTACTGGGATATTAAAACTCTGTGGGAATAAGGGAAACTCTGGAATAGGACTGAGTTCTTTTTTTTTAAATAAATTTTTAAATTTTCATTGTGGCAGCATATATACAGCATGAAATTTCCCATTTTAATCACTTTCAAGTATATAATTCAGTGGTATTAATTATAGTCACAATATTGTGCTACCATCACCACCGTCCATTACCAGAATGGACCAGGCGTTCTTGAACTTGCTAAATTGTTGGTTTCCTGCAAAGACTGAGAGGAGAAAGCAGAGAACCACAGATTGGTGCTCCCCTAGTTCTCTCCCCTTAACCTATCCAAGAAGAGGTATTTGGTAGTGGCAGATGTGTTTGTTTATATTTCAGAGTCACAGTGGTGCCTACCATCTGCTTTCTGGTTGTTGCCAGCGACTTCATTTGGTCACCTTTCATTCTTTTCCACTCCCTTAGCCATCATTGATGGGTAAACAGATTTCATGATGCAGGCCAGTTTCCACTTTGACGAGGTTGTCTTTCTGGAAATTTCCTCAACAATCCCAAACTATAGAAATTGATTTAAAAATTTTAACAGCTGTCAAACTGAAGTCTAAACTGTGTAGTGGTTGGGGGATTTGGGAAGTTGAAAATATTTATGTATCACCCACATTTAATCTCTGTTAAAGTTTTTCTCTCTTTTTATTTTTATTTTTTTGCTTCTTACATAAATATTATGTACCCCAAGTAAATATATCATACACACACACACTTTATGTTCATTTCAACACATAAGAAATAACTAAGTCACGGGCATCTGAAAGACATCTTTAGGAGGGTTGTTCTTGTTTGGCAAATAATAATAGCAAACCTCATTTCTTTCTAAAAATAAATCCTCAGTTTATGTCATTGAGTATATTTGACCCTTCTAAAAGGAGATGCTCTCTCATTCTTACTCTTTATAACATGGGAGGACATTTTTTTTGTCTGTGATGTAGTTTTCCAAAAGTTTATCACTATTGGCTGTTCCATTTCTGCCCTAAATTTAGTAAATTCTTGGAAGTGTACTTGAAGAGGCAATTTAAGGATATCTCAAGCCTGCTGATCGTGTGGTTGTGTGGATGCAAGTTTTTGCTCAATTATGTTCTTGCCTGTAGTGTAGGGATTTTGGAGGTGATTGAATTTTACAATGCTTTGGAATTTTGTACACCTTTTATCTATCTGCTTCTTGAAATGAATGCATTGCTCTATGTAGTAATTTTAATTTGCTTGGCAGGTGTATCTTTAAGTGTGGCCTTGTTTCTTCTCTGCAATTATTTGATAATAGAGAACCATATTGTTTGACCATATTGTTTTCTGCCCCTGAAGAAGGATGGTTTTGGTGACTTGGGTGCCTGGAGTGTGAATGAATCATTAGAAAACACATCTGGAAGGATTCAGGCTTGTTTTCTAGTTCTTGTACATCTTTCCTATTTTCCTGTAGCATATTGTGTGTCAATATATAATTATTTTATCTTTACTCATACTAATATTTCTTGTTAACCAAATTATCTCTTAAGGCTGTTTATGTAGACTTGAAATATTTCTTACATCTGTGGGTGTGGGTATTCTGAATACCTCCCAGAAAACCTTCAGGAAATTTTTGCCCACCTACTTGGTTTCCCTGGAGGATGAGATGAGGTGATTAATGGAGGGTGGGAAAAATTCACAAAGCCACCAAGAACAAGCTACCTAACATGTTTACATTTTTAAGAAATGCAAAACCCATCAGCCTCAATCTTAGCAGCCAATGGCTCTTCAAGCAAGGTAATGTCTATATATTGTTGTTTTATAACATGTAAAATTTTCTTCCTTTGGAAAAGAAAATCTCACAAAAGATTTTCTTAAAATGTAACTATAATGAGACACAATCTGTTTTGGTTATGTATCTCAGTTTATTGGAAGTTTAACATAGGTAATTGCTTCCTTTGTGTTTCTTGCAGCCTGTTGCTTATCTTGTGTATTTTCTTAGTATCTCCTGGTAGTGAAGTGGCCTCCAGTTCAAGACTTCACTAGCAGAGCATCCATGTTTAGAGGAGGCTGTGTCAGCAGAGTAAGAGACCTACTCAGAGGTCAAGAGGAGGGTTTCATTGTTGATGATTTTGTTAATTCATTCTCGGTTTCCTAATTTAAAAG
The DNA here is from genome assembly GCA_029593785.1 of Cabassous unicinctus. Classification (NCBI taxonomy): domain Eukaryota; kingdom Metazoa; phylum Chordata; class Mammalia; order Cingulata; family Chlamyphoridae; genus Cabassous; species Cabassous unicinctus. Next base: position 16,408 of record JAQZBX010045498.1, on the reverse strand, counting down.
ATGTGCTGAATAAATGTTGATGGATGGGCTATTAACAAGTTCTGACATGGTGGACCATGGCATCCCAGAAACTGTACCAGCCCACTTACCCTTTTACATACCACATTTGTGGTTTGTATTGATCACATATTGTAAGTGTGTTACAGGCGGTAATGGGATGTTCTGAGAGACTCCCTGGCCAAATTCTTCATTTCAGCTAATGAAACTCTCCAGGGTAAGTGACTTGCTCAAAGGCAACAACTAATTTGTGGCAGCCCTGGACATATAACCTGGGTCCTGCAGCAGTTTACAAGATGGGTAAAATAGAGTTCTCACAGATGTGGAGCAATGGGAGGACTGGAAAGGTGTAATTTAGGAGAAGATTATGTGTGTTATGATGGTAAGACATCACAGGATCTGGAGCTAGGTTTGAATCCCATCTACCACTTACAAGCTATGTGATGTTTGGGTAAGTACATCAAGTAAAGATTAAATGAAGTGACAGATGTGAAGTGTCTAGCACAGTGTCTAACATAGCAAAGTGTTGCATAATAGCATCTGTTATTGTTCTGAAGTTAAAGTGGGCAGGGAACAAGGAGGGAAATGTGTATATAGTCAGAGTAGGGAGGGCTCTGTTAACCTTGAGAGTCCTTCCAGAGCAAGCCTTTAAACACCTCATATCTGATCACGTCACTCTGCTTAAAAATCTGTGTGAATCCTCATCATGATCTAGAAGTTCAAGTCTACATGAACATACTTTTCTAGCTTTATTTCCTGTACTCCAGCCATGCTAAATCTCTTAGAGTTCCTGGAACGTGGTGTGCATTTTTATTTTCATGTAATAGTAGTTGCCTCATCACCCTGTCCCCTAGTCCCCATTAGTCATCTTTCAAGACTCAGTTCAAACCCCATTTCTTCTGTGAAATGTCTTAGACCATGGTCTTCCCATCTCTTACCTTCCCTTATCATCAATCACTGCTTCTATTGTGTTTCCATAGTACCCTGTACACAATATTACAGTAGTTACTAAACAGTGTCTTAACAATTTGTTTACAGGACTGACTCACTAAACTATCATTAAGTTCCAGGTCTTAATCATATTCCTATCTCTAGCACTAGATTGATGCCAAACACATAGTAGAGGCTCACTAAATGTTTGTTTGAATGAGTGAATGAATGAATGAATGAAAGATGGCAATACAGAGGATGTCTAAGTTGATGTAACAGCATGAGCAAAGACAAGGATGCAAAATTGGTGTTATTTTGATAGGAAGAATGTGACATTTAACTGGAAAGAAGGATTTGTGTTGAGAAGTAGGCATATGTAAAATAGGGTTAGTAAGATATGATCACATCATGAAAGACTTTGAATATGAGGCAGAAGAATTCAGATATGTTACAAAAAGGAGCCATTTTAGTTTTTTGTTTGTTTATTTTTTGCTTTTCTGTCAGAGAAGTGACATAGTTACACAGCAGAGTTACAGGAAAGTTAGTGCAGTGCCAGATAGTTTTGGAATGAGGAAACATTGAATCCTGGGATACTAGTAATTATTATAGCAACCAGATGTGTGTTAATGAGGGCTAGGAACAGGGTGCTGTCAATGAGAAAGACGAGGGGAGAGTCATTTAAAACAACACACCACAGCACTCTGGCAAACTAGTTCACTTTTATATTTTTCACATTTTGGTTTGCCAATTTTTCCTTCTTTTCCAAGAGTAACGTCCTTTCCATTTGTGTCTTCTTGGTGTTAGAATCTAAAACTCCACCTAAATCTTGAACTCTCTACTTTGATTTTTCAAAAAGGAACAGAAAGTCTTTCTGTAATAACTCTTGTCTTAAAATTTTGTTGTTGTTGTTATTTAAGCTCATCTCTTCTTGGCCGTGGGCCCAGAAGGAAACTTGGGAAAAAATTTATCAGTTCTCCTTGGCATTTACAAGGTGTTCCTATAGTCTCATTATAGAATGGCTTCCTGACATTCTATTATGGTTGTTGACAGTGCTTATTGGAAAACAGTGCCTATATCTTTTTTTTTTTTTGAGGTGAAATCCAAATCCTATGAAACCATTTTAAATTGTGCAATTTAATAGCATTTAGTACATTCACAATGTTTTACAACCACCACCTCTATCTAATTCCAAAACATTTTCATCAACCCAAAAGAAACCCTGAACCCATTAAGAAATTATTCTCCATTTCACCCTTCCCCCAGCTCCTGATAATATCAGTTTGCTTCCTGTCTCTGTGGATTTACCCGTTATGTATATTTCATATAAATGAAATCATATTATATGTCACCTTTGGTGTCTGGCTTCTTTGGCTTAGCATGATGTTTTCGAGATTCATCCATGTTGTAGTATTTATCAGAACTTTATTCCTTCTTATGGCTGAATAATACTCCATTGTCTGGAGATGCCACATGTTGTTTATCCATTCATCATTTAATGGACATTTGGGTTGTTTCCACTTTTTGGGTATTATGAATAATGTCTCTATGAACATGCATGTACAGGTTTTTTTGTGAACATATGTTTTTATATCTCTTGGGATATCCTGGGTCATATGGTAACTATTTTTAACTTTTTGAGGAACCACCAAAATGTTTTCCATAGCAGTGGAACCATTTTACATTCCCAACAGCAGTGTGTGAGGATTCTAGTCTCTCCACATCCTTGCCAACATCATTCTTTTCTTTTCTTTTTAAAATTATAGCCATCCTAGTGGGTATGAAGAGGTATTTCATTGTGGTTATGATGTGCATTTCCTAATGACTAATGATTTTGAGCATCTGTTCAAGTGTTTATTGGCCATTTGTATATTTTCTTTGGAGAAATGTCTGTTCAAGTCCTTTGTTCATTTTTAAACTGGGCTGTCTTTCTGTTATTGAGTTCTTTATTTTGGATACTACAGTCTTATCAGATATATGATTTGCATTTATTTACTCCCATTCTGTAAGTTGTCTTCTTACTTTCTTGATGGTGTCCTTTGATTCACAAAAGCTTTTAAATTTTGATGAAGTCGAGTTTATTTTTTTTCTTTTATTGCTCGCTCATTAGGTGTCATATTCAAGAATTCATTGCCAAATCCAAGGTCATGAAAATTTACCCCTATGTTTTCTTCTAAGAGTTTATAGTTTTAGCTCTTACATTTAGGTTTTTGATTCATTTTGAGTTAATTTTTGTATATGGTGTGAGGTAGGGGATCCATCTTCATTCTTTTTCATGTGGATATCCAGTTGTCTTAGCACCATTTATTGCAAAAACTATTCTTTCTCCATTGCATGGTCTTAGCACCCTTATCAAAATTCAGATTGTCATACATGTTTGGGTTTATTGTCTATACCTTTCAAGTTTTATGATTTTCTGAGATATTCCTTTAATATCTTTTTCCCATGGATTATGAAAAATGTTAAAAGGAATTCTAATGAGAAATAGTTTTACTCTCTGAATTTGTACATTAAAAAAGTAATCATTTAGCTAGTATGTTACTATCTTTTATTTTTACCTAATTTTAAGATAAATACAGACAGACTACCTAAGAAGGAAAGGGAAATGGGAATATGAATGCCTACTCTATCCCAGTCCTTGGTGCATGCTAGGTGCTTCACAGATATCATTTATATTTAATCTTCACAACACCTAGTAAAGTAAATATTAATAATCTACTTTGTTAAGAAAATTAAGGCTTTGGCATTTAATTATTATGCATTTCCCGTACATAATAGGGAAATGGCAGAGCAGAGAAGGAAGCCCAGAATCTTTCAGACTATGGTGCTGATTAATTCCTTACATAGGACCTGTCTATTTGCAAACAGCAGTTCTCAGATTTTCTTAGTAAAAGAACCCTTTATCCAATGAAATTGAACCCCCAATACATAAAAAAGATGAGTGGTGTTTAGTTTCATACATTTAGTTTATTTTGAATATGAATTTGAGGTTGACAGCTATGTATCAATCAAGTTTCAGCTTATAACCTATGTCTGTATATATTTTGTTTGCAAAATAAAGAGTTCATAGTTATTTGGATAAGAACCTTCTAATAGCTTTTAAAATGGCTTGTTTTGCATTTCCAGGGTAGTGTTTAATTAAACTGATCCAGAAAATTTGAAGGAGAAATAGTAGGAAAATTTGTTTTAAAGTTGAATTACTAATTATAATCTACTGAATTCACATCACTTATCAATTAAGTTAATTTTGGGGATCAGGCAAGGAATTAGTGAATGTACTCTGTGTCACACGTCAGTATTCATTGTTTGGCAGAAAACAGGTTTTGAGTGTACCTGGTAACATTTTAATTTCTTCATAGTTACTTAAAAATAGCAAAAGCCTGTTACTTTTCACTCAAAATTTCAGAAAAGTCTTATTTAGTTTATTTTACATGGTGAGTCCAAACTGGCACTTTTCTGCAACCCTTAGTATAGTAAAAGATTGGATCTTGTTCAGTAATTTAGGCAAGAAATGCATACATGTTTTATCAGAGATATTTAGTTAATGGAATTTATCAACCAAAAAAGTGATTCAAAAACCCTCATTAGAAATATTCAAATCAGCATGTTACCCTAGAATAAATAGGAAACTTTGGTATGAAAAAAGTTGGAACTGCTATGTACAGGTATAGATACCCTGGGAAGTGAGCACTTCAAAGATACCTTAGTGAAATTGGCAGTTAATATGGCATCGTCTGTCACCATTTGGAAGGTGCTGACATCTAATGCTTAGTGTTGGCCACTTGAACACATTGCAGCAGTTGCTATTCCCTACTCCCTGTGGTCTTTCCTGTCATTGCTATTATATAGTACAGTGTAACTTTTGCAAATCTTCTATATATTCTTTCTGCAGAAACATGTTACAGAAATAAGCAAGGTGGAGTGAGCCCCATCGGTCTCATCAAATTGAATTTTTTAAAGAGTTGAGCCAATTTCAGGCACTGAATGAACTCTTCAAGTGCAATGGATGCTCTTCACTGACCCTTCCCTGGGCAGTATTATAAGATAATGTTATTAATTTTATTTCCATAATATCTTGCCCATCTATCAAACATGATGCAATGTCAGCAATTGAGGGATTAATAAAGTTTTTTCCTTGATAATGTTTGCTTCTCACATAGCTTATTCTGTGATATAGTAATTTGCTTTGAATGACACAGTACTTAAATTTTTATTGTCAGATTATAGCTATAAAAGACAGACTGAAACTTTAAATCTGTATTAAGGTATCATGAAGCAAAGTGGATAAATGGTAATTATTGTAGAATTGACTCTTACACTGTGGCAGGTGCAGGCACCAGCTGAGCAAGTGAGTCTGGGTTTTCCTGGTATTTGGAGTGTGGCACATAAAGGCAGCATTGGTGTGCTTATAAAATTTTACACAGATTGATATGCTGAAGATAGAGAAGAACTATAACCTATCTAATTAAAGACACATTTATAAGTTCAAATGTACCACAGAGATGGAGAAGAGTTCTTGTAAGATATGCATGAAAATGAATTAACTTGTCTGCATGAGTTCATGCGTTCAGTAGTTAAAATCGTTTATGTACTACAGTTGAGGGTGCATTTTTAAATTATATTTTGAAACATTAAAATTATTTTAAAAATTAAACTTTGTTCAATCTCAGTACCTCTTTGGAATCCCAGAGCTCTTAGGAGCAGAATGAAAAGTACTTGCGTACACTGAGAAGCATGTGGTGCTGAAAGGGTCAAGGAGTTGGAACTCAGTGTTTTGGATTCACTTTCCAGCTCTGCTATTTCCAAGTTGTGTGACTGGTCAGCTTACTTAAATTTGAGTCTTATTGCCCCACTTGTAAAATAAGATGATACTTTATCAGGCTACTTTGATAATTAAATGAGAGAATGCTTATAAAACTGCCAATATAGTGGCTGGCATGGCATGTAATGGCATTCAATACTTGGCAAATTATCATTATCATCATGATTATTCTTACAGACTTATATTAACTGCATTTTAGGATTTTAATGTCCTTTATATCTTTTACACTATAGCCTTATGCACAAGGGTACTGTTGAGTATGCTCTTGGTATTATTTATGGGGAAAATTGTATCAAAATCCAGCATGTCTCAATTTTATAATTTTTTCTTTCAAGAATATTACAATTGAACAACCCAAAAAGGTAAGTGACATTACTACCTCAGAAGGTTGTATGAAGAGTAAATGTGTGTGTGTGATTGTAGCTCAAGGGGTTGAGCTCCTGCTTCACACATATTCCCAGGTTCAATCCACAGCCTCTCAAAGAAAAAAAAAAAAAAAA
>JAQZBX010045498.1:0-10062 GCA_029593785.1 Cabassous unicinctus | reverse complement strand
TCTTTGATCTGTAAGGTTTTAACATTTTGTTTGGCATTCTCTTTTTTGTAAGTGCATTTAGAAAATTATGAAAACACTCTGATTTAAATTTTTTTTAAAAAAAAATAATTAGTATGCCCCCTCATAAAGTTGAATTCCTAATTGAAAAATGTATTTGGTGCATTTCTTTGTTGCTGTAGTTTCCTATTGACTATTCTGGAGCTTGCCAATATTGACCTTAATATTTACATTGTCAGGACTATCATGATAGCAGTGAGGGCTTTGGAAAGATCCGTTATGAGTGGGCTTCATATGGGGCCTACTGTAATAAAATGAATAGCAAAAAGAAACTTAACTGTTTATAGCTGTTGCTTCTGATAAATTTCCCTGAGAAAGAGTGAATTGGAGCCCAATAGCCTGAGCTTCTTAGAACCTAATGAGAGATGCACTTAGACTCTGTCATAATTTTTTGGTAACCTACTGGGAGGCTTAAGGGCTACATGAAAAGTATCTGGTAATATTAATTTTCTTACTTGAAAATTGAATTTTAAAAAAGCCTTTGCTACAACGTTATTGCCTGAGATCATGTTAGATTTTAATGGATTACCTGTTACATATTGTGCTTTCTTTTTGTGAAAAATGACTCTGGACACAGTTGTAGCTTGAATCTCAGATGTTAATAAACTTGAGGTCTAAGATAATTATTTTCAGGTAAAATGAAGTAGCAACTGGAATATTACAGTCAAGGTAAGAAATAGTAAACTAGTACTCAAGGATAATACATAAGCAGGGGAGGGTAAGTACATCTACTGGAGTGGGAATGAAAAAAAACTCAAAGCCAGAAAAGTTAAGGGGTTTGATGCTCTCCAGATTAATCCAGTTAGGCTAGCAGGAGCCACTAACCCCCAATAGGGACTTACTATGTGCAGGCACTGTGCTGGTATTTTATGTTCATTGTCCTCACAACCACTCTATGAAGTAGGTACTAAATTATTGCAGGTCTACAGTCCCCCATCCAACACCCTTGGGGCAAAACATGTTTCAGAAGTCATAATTTTTTGGATTTTAGAAAGGCAACACAGTATATGTATATATACTTACCCCCTTCCAGCAGTGTTTTGCAAAGCACCCCAGAGTAGAACACATTACTATTTCTGCAGTGAAATATATGAGCATTCATACTTAAGTGGGATAATGACTATAAATAGCCCCATGTCATTTCAGGTCATATTTTGTTACAAATGAGTTTTCCACCAAAGGAGTTTGCTGTCAAATAAAAAAAGAATCTTCTGGTTTTCAGAGCTTTTTAGATTTGAGGATTTGAGACTATGGACCGGTATGTATTCTTATTTTTACAGTTCAGAAAGTAATGGCATGGAGAAATTAAATAATTTTCCCAACTGTACTTGAACCTATACTCATACATTGCTACCCATTGTAATAGGATATGGTATTTCTGGAATTAGAACAGATACATACAAATACTGTCATTTCATTTTCTCTACCTTTTGTTATCACCTCAATGTTTCTGATTTTTTAACTCATTGAATTTCAGAGACATTATTAAAAAAAGCTTTCCACCTCATTCTTTTCCATCTAAATAATGTGCATTTTGGTCCATTCTTAGTGGAAATTTCATTACTGCAGGTGAAATTAGCAGATTTCTCTTCACTATTTTCTTCAAGAACTGACATGTGTTATTCCTATTCTACACTAAGTTTCTTTGTGTTTTATACTCTTAGCCAATGAGAATATTTTTGTTTATTATATGTTTTCCACAGATTGGTTTTTTTTTTAATTTTTAATTTTTTAATTAAAAAATTTTTTTTTATTTTTAAAAGATACTTAGATTACATAAATGTTACACAAAAAATATAAGGATTCCCATATGCCCCACTCCCCATACCTCCCATACACTCCCACATAAACAACCTTCATTAGTGTGGCACATTCATTGCAATTGATAAACGCATCCTGGGGCTTTGCCATTAAGTATGGACCATAGTTCACATTGTAGTCCACACTCTATCCTACACAGTTCTGCATGTTATGTGATGATATAAAATGGCCTATATCTGTTGTTGCAACGTCAATCAGGATGATTCCCAAGTCCCGACAAAGCTCCTCTTTTACAACTGCTTTTCTCTTTCCCTGTCCCCAGAGCCTGCAGTGGCCACTGGCTCCACATCAGTGTTGTAATTTCTTCCATTGCTAGAATAACAATATGTCTATAGTAGAATACCAGTAAGTCCACTGTAGTCCATAGCTCTTCCCCCAATCCCGAGGATTCTGGGATGGAGATGTCCACCCCCCCTCCAATTGAGAGGGGGCTTATATCCCATGGGAAAGATGGATGGGACTATCCTCCCTGCAGCTGCAGACTCTCTCCATTCCCTGGGACTGCCGTTGTCCATCATCATCTCCCCGCCAGTTGTCCTGGGTGAGTCCAGTGAGCTGAAGAGTAGGTGTTGCAACTCTGCCGAGGTTCCGGGCCCAGCTGGCACATGGACAGATCAAAGACTCGATTGACCATCTCTTAATTTTGTCTTTTTTTCTACAAAATTCAAAAGTAGTTTATTTGACATTAAACTAGTATTTATTTGGTAGTTTGTATATAAAAATAATATAGTGTTTAAGTTTTTGCTCTGTTTTTCAGGATTCAAAACATAATTATTCATGTTTTCCTTAGGAATTAACTAGACTATATTCAACCATAATTAGTGTTTACTTTCTTGATTTGATTTGAGTTCAAAAAATTGGAAAACAGGCTGAGTTTGAATCCGGGTGTTATTTTATTTGCAAAATGAGGCTGTACGAGAGGGCTATTAGGATTAAATGAAGAGATATTTGCAACAGATTTGGAACTATTCTTGATACATAGTGAGCACTCAGTGTTAGCTCTTGTTATCTAAAGCATAGTTGAGGTTTTAACCTGGCATGTCATATGTGTATTTCCATTTAAACCTTTTATTGTTTCTCGACCTCTTCTGTCCTCACTTCCTTCAAGTCAGTGGCCTTCTCAACCTTTTTCCTACCCCTTTACTAGTGAGAGCTATGATATCAGTGTCAGTGGTTTTTAGAGAGTAAGTTGGAAAACGATTTTGAATAGTTTTATAGGGTTTATTTGTTAATTTGTCAGTAAGTAGAGAGGAAACATTATGTAATATTTAAACACAAGTGTGCTTCATGAGCCATTTTTCCAGTCTTCAGCTACCATTAAGTTTGTGTTTGATTTCAGGATAGATTCTTGTTATACTTTGTTATATAATGCTCTTTAGTTAAATAAAGCCATTTAAAGCAAATGCAAACCAACCTGCACTAATAATGAAGTTAATTTAATCCCCTTTTAGATGAGCAATTTGTTTACCTACATGGCTACTAATGCTATTTAGTGGCTTTTATTTTTTGTAAAATAAAGTGTTGTTAGGAAAGTATGCCTTTGGGAGGAAAGATCTAGGTGGCTTCCAAAGGTGAATGTCTACTTCATATAGACATTTTTAGCCTCTCTTACCTGCCAATTTTTCAAAACAACCTTGTATTTGTCTTGGAACAATAAATATGTTTCATTATATTATCATTGTTTTGTTAAAGTATGTTCAAAGTATGGCAGGTGGTAGCTATTTATTAAAATATATAAAGCGTAATTATTAAAAGTATAATTTAATGTCCTAATATGTTTATATAATGGGAGATTCAGGAAAGATAAAAGTCAACTCACTGTCTTTAAGGAGATTACAGTCTAGTTAGAGGTGGATATTATTCTGTTGTTTCAGTGGGATTAGGGGGTTGAGGGCAAAGGGAAGATATGTTGAATAAAAATGCTGGAGTGAGAGATCTATTATAAAAGTAAAATTATATAACACAGTGTGCTAAGTACCATCTATGATGGAATTATGTACAGATTATGTAAAATTGCAAAAAGGATGATAGAACTCAGCATTTGAGGGGTTTGGGTGTGCCAGGGAATGCTCCTTCTAAAGGTGAATGTATATAATACCTACCCAATTGAATTTTTTGAGAGTTAGAAATATAATGCATGTAAATAACCCAGACAGTTGGTATGTCATAGTTGGGTGATAACGGCAGGGGGAGCATCAGTTTCCCAAGTCAGAGAAGAGAGTGAGGTCCTGCTGGTACCACCCAGCCCAGCATGACAAGTCTCATGTGCCAATCTTGGTGTTGCTTCCTGAGGAACCTAACTTTGCCTTCAGAATGCTTCTTCAGGCAGCCACCACTGATGGATCATCATTGAACTAGAAGAAAGTAGAAAGAAAAAGGGAAGATGTTGTTCTAGGTAGACAGAACATCATGGGCAAAGGAACTGAGCCCCAAAAGAGTATGGCCTAGATGAGTCATTTTAAGTAATTTGGGATGTTACAGTGCCTGGCACATGGTCGACTCTTCATAAATAATTACTTGAAGAATGATTGAATGACTTGGACAGATGAATGAATGTACTGGATTGTAGGATGTGTGTAGAATTAGATAAGAGGTACTTAAACTGGGCCATGAAAGTCATTTATGCCATATGTTAAGGAGGTAGTTTTTGTTTTTTTGTGTTTTTTTTTTGGTCTAGATTGCTTTGGGGAATTACTGAAAGACTCTGAACATGAGAATAAAAGACAAGATTTGTGTTTTCTAAAATTTGAGTAACTTTATGGCCTAATAAATGATCCTTCCATATAGCCCCTTTATGAGGCACATATTCAATCATAAAGTTCAATCTGTGATTCCATAATTATATTTTTAGCAAATCATTTAATCTCTGGGCCTATTTCCTTACCTATAAATGGAGCAGTTAACTTGGGAAATTCTTCTATTCCTTTTCAACTTAGAACATCTGTGATTTACGTAATGTTAGGCCATTTAACAGAAATTCTTTTGCGGGTTCAGAGTTTTTTCTTGGGTGCTATTGTCTAGGCTCTAAGACATTCATTGCTCTGGCCTGTCACAGAGGCTGAATGACTGGGATGCTCTGTGGATGCCCAGATGTTCCTGGGATCCTTCCTTTTCTGTGGATGATGGCGACGTCTGTGTTTTCTTCCTTTGCTGTCTGGGTCATGAGCACATGGGTGGGTCTACCACCGTTTGTATTTGTTTGGCCGCTTTGATCTCTGGGGTGATGAGGTAAAATTCCCTTCTAGATTTTTATAACTATGAGAGGAATGAATGATATATCTAGTTGATAATTATGAAAGCCTTACTTTCTGAAAGTAGTTAGGAGAAAAGGGCTTAACCATTCCTTGAGATAATGATGTTGTATTTTTTATTTGGTGCTTATGGGAGAAAATAAACTCTAAATTTAGGGATTTCTTTTCCTTGAGTTCAATGGGTTCTTTCTCAGAATCTTAATTGGGAGTTCTCATTTGCTCCACAGTAATGCTATCCTTGTTAATATGTCAAGAATTGCCAGACAAGTGGCAAGGATAACTTAGCAGTGGGGAGGGATGAGTTAAAGGAAGAGAAATCCTAAGATAATGGCTGCTGCATGATAGAGATGTGGGATTGTGATGATGTATTCCCTGGGGTAGTCTGCAGGTTTGTGTGGGAGACATTTGTTTTCATTTCCTGTTTCATCATAGCCTGCCACCTGCTGTGTCGCTATACAAAGTAACAGTACTTTTAAAGATTGCTGTTTAGGAAATCATGTTTTATATGTCAGGAAGCCAATTTTTTTTTTCGGTCACACAAAAGGCCAATCCAGGAAATGTCTCTCAAGGCTCTAAATTTGAAATTTGATATATGTGTGTGTGTATATGTTGTCAAGTTAGGGAATTGGTGATTGATTCAAGAAGGGAGGTAATGAGTAACTTAGAATTGTGTGTGTCTAGAAGTATTGTCTACATGTGGGTGGAGGAATATACTTTACACAGTGTTCTGTAGCTATTACCCTGTGGAGTTTCTGACTTGAACATTGAAACTGTACTCGGATAAAGCCATAATTGAAAATAATAATGATAATAAAGCCTGTATTTTCTTTATCTGAATGCTAGGAAGACTTAGACTACAGCTATGGCAATTGCTGTTTGAGCCATGCATAGACTGTTTATGGAGTGGAAGCTTATTGGTCATAGTCACGATTCACGTGTGTGCATGAACATGGGGAATTTTTCTGCTTTTTAAAAGATAATGCCTCTTGAGAACCAAAGGTACTGTTTAGTTTGGAGCTAAGAAGAAATAAGAACATGTAGGTAAAGTTTGACTTTATGAACTCTCTAAAGACTCCTATTTGGAGGCACCATTTGTGATAATGTGACCATGGTGAGCATCTTGCTATAACACATTCCAAAAACTGTGCAGCTTGGGGACATTTAGTTCAAGTGGTTCTTGCCAGGTGTGAAGATAGCTCTTTGAATATCTTGGGCTTCATAGATACTGGCTGACTGTTGTGTATATCTGTGATTCATTTTCGGTCCTGAGTTGACAGCTAGGGATTTCCAGGTCCACTGGTTTTCAAACACTGTATTTTTTCTGCAGAATCGATCCTTTATGGGTGTGGTTACTTCCAGAGTGAATGCTTCCCTTGAATCTGGGAATGGTATGTGAGAGTGTACTCACATTATGGGGAATGAATGTCTTTTGGGTACTGCATATTAGAGGACAGGGTCAGCTGGATACAATTGTAGCGATATTGCTAGATGTTAAAGCTCAAGTTTTGCTTTTTAAATTCATCAGTGACCTTCAATGTCATTCCTTTTTATTTTATCTCATTTTATTTTTGTCTGAAGAACACTTAGAATCAAATATATATGAGAACTTTTAAAAAAGTGTTAGGCAGTCAGTGTCAAACCAAAAACACTACTTATATAATTTAATCTACAGGATGTTCTTTGGCCATATGATGAAGGAACATAGAGGAGATATACCCCATTTTATATTAATCATATTTCTAGGAGTCAGTCTTCAACATTTGAATGTGTTGGATATGCTCCAAATTTTCAACTGTGATTTGCCATGTGAAATTTTGTTTTCCATAAAAATTATTAATTGTAAGTCAGTTTCCAAAATCTGCTTCTATAGTATATATCATCTCCAGTATTTACAGTTTCAGTGATACTACATTTGTATATAACACAGTGGAAACCAGAAGTAAGCTCACTATCTTATCTCATATCATCAGTAACACTTTATATTGATAGATCTTTAAATTTTTACCAATCAGGTGAGTATAAAATGGTATCATGTGGTTTGATTTTTTATTTCACTGATTAAAAGTGCTAAGCATCTTTTTAATTGTTTATTGGCTATGAATGTTTCTTTCAATCTTTACACTTTTAACTTCTCATTCTTATTTCGTTGTGCTGACTAGTGTCTCCAGTATGATGTTAAATAGTGAGGCATCTTTGCCTCACATTTTAAGAGGAATTCACCATACCATTGAGTATGATTTTGCTAAAAGTTTGTTGTTGTTGGTTACTGTTGTTTTTGTATATGTTGGTCAATACCCTTTGTGACGGGAATTGGGTGTGGCTCAATCGATAGAGCTCCCGTTTACCATATGGGAGGCCCTGGGTTTGCTTCCCGGTGGGCTGATGCAGCAAGACCTCACAGCAAGGGGGAGATAAGCAGACACAGAAAAAACACACAGCAAAATGGACACAGTGAACACAAGCAGCAAGGGGGGATATAAATAAATCTTTAAAAAAAAAAAACCCTTTGTGACAATTTAAAGTTCTTTTTTGAATCTGAATCCCAAAAGATTATGTTCTTAAATTAATCTATTCTTGTGGGTGTGGTACCCTTTGATTGCACTTGATTAGATTACTTTTGAGTGGACTGCACCAGTGAGGCATGACTCAGGTTGAGTCTCCGCCCTCTTGCTGGGTCTTATATAAATGGAGACACATAGAGAGACACAGAGAGAAAGGAAGCTGCCATATATGATCCTGCCACGTGAGAGAAGGACTGCAGGAAAACAGAAAAGCCCTGAGAGGCTGAGAGCAGAGCACAGATGCATGGAAAAAGGCCCCCCAAGGGGCTGGGCCCATGGAGCAGCTCAAGGCTGAGGAGGTGAGACATCTGCCTGATAGCCACGTGGCAGGCTACCAGGATCAAGACTAGCTGACCTTGGTGACAAATCATCTCTGATGGTGCCTTGCCTTGAATTGGACATTTCACAACCTCAGAACTGTAAGATTTTCCACTAATAAAATTCCCATTACAAAAGCCAACCCATTTCTGGTACTTTGCATTGGCAGCCCTGTGGCAAACTAAAACATCCTTTATCAGGTTAAAGTTTTCTTTCATTCCTATTTTCTAAAGTTTTTATCGTGAAAAAATATTGAATTTAATTGAATGCTTTTTCCTTACCTGTTGAAATCCTCATTTTTCTTTATGTGTGTTAAAAATTGTTGAACCAACCTTGCATTCCTGGAATAAGACCATCTTGGACATAATGTATTGTCTTTTTTATACTTTACTGGAGAGGACTTTTGTCTCTGGTAATGTCCAGCTTTGTTATTTAGAATGGACTTTTTTTTTTTTTAATATTTCTAAAACATTTTAATTCAGTCATAAATATGTATGCATAAATGTGACTGGGTCATGATATAAAATACATTTCATACTGATAGTCACTTTTCTCTAAGGGTAAAACTGCCCTAGCTGAACTAACTTATTTGGCCATTCAGTACCTTAAGAAAAGATTTTTTTTTTTCCATTTCTGAGCAATAGTTCCACATCCTAGATACTCCAAAAGCCCTTCCCCGTCAACACAATCACCATGATCCCTCAGCTCAACCTTTTCCTGGTTCACTGCCATTTTTGGGATGGACACTTCCTCCTATCACAGCCCTGTTTGCTCAGCAGAGGCAAAGGTGCAACAGCCATCTGAAGGAAGAGTCGGCCAAAGCTTAGGTTGCTGCCTACAACGTGCCAGGCACAATGCCAGGGGCTTTGCAGATACAACTGCCTTTCTTTCACATGTAGCAGTGCTGCACCTGTACATCTCGAGCTCCTAGAATAGTACATACAGAGGCTGAGTGAGTGTTTTTAAATAAAGGGATTCAACAGTGAGCATATTCCAGCTGGGTTTTAACTACATAAATCAAATTCAACAATATAACAGTTCCAAATAAAATCAAACCTTTACTCATTTCTTCATATTTAAGAAATAAAAAAGTACATACAAAGCTTTATTTATATTAAATCATAATTGTTACATACAAAATGGAGGCACTGGCATTCTGTGATTAATGATGATATTAATTTAGTGCACTATCTCACAGAGCAAAGTTACCAACAAGCCCTTTGACTTTAAGCTGTTATAAAATTACTATAATATGGTATCATACAGTTAGTAACAGTTATGACTTTTGCCTAAAATAATTTCATAGTAGCAGAACATGATACTGAGGGATAAGGAAAAAACCCACTTTAATGATTTTCCAAATGCTGTTAAGAAAGATACAATGTAGACCTGCTTTGGGAAGGTGGGCATGATTTGGTTTATGGCTTAATGGAATCTGGGAGAGCGAATCAAAACTTTTAAAACTGAAAGAGCATTCATGATGATCTAAACCCCTTATCCTTCATATTAGGAAACAGAGACACACCAAGGGAAAGTGACTTATTTAGGCTCATATAATTACACAATAAGAGATGCCCAGATCTCCTGATTACAAATCTAGAATCTTTTCCATTTCATAACAGGTTTATACCATGATACAATCATAATCTTGAAAAGATTACATTAACTATCAAGGAAAACAAACACGATAACATTTTTAGACTTAAAAAAACAAAACCAAAAACAAGCCCTAGAGCAAGAGTTTAATAGAAATATATGTTGACAATTGAGTTCACGGTAATATAATTAGTGTGGAATCCAGTGCTGTAAACATTTATGGCAGATGTTCATTGGCGTAGTAATTCATTTGTATGTTTATGCATTATTTGATATACTGGTTGAGTTTTCATCTCTGTCATCTGAGCTAAACTTTTTCCACAGAAATTTCTCATTTGATTTCCAAAGAGACGTTTCTAGCTCTTTCCTTTTGGAGGGTCCAGCAAGGGGTGCTTTTTCACATAAAGTTTCTATTACTGCCAAGTCGGTGAGTTTACTAAGACTGTCGTCATTTTGCT
>JAQZBX010045497.1:0-21036 GCA_029593785.1 Cabassous unicinctus | reverse complement strand
TGATTAAAAACGGTTCTTGAGTCAACTGCCTATGTTTGTACCCAGATCCTTTACTCCACACAAGTGAGACTTACACACTTACTTCCCAGTGTCCTCATCTATGAAGTGGAGATGAGAGTTCTAATATCCACCTCATTTTTTGGTTATAATTAAATATACCTAACACTTCTGAAACAGTGTCTTTCAAGTAATAAGCCCGCGGTGTATGTTTCTTAGTATTTTTGATCCTCACAAATTTCACGTGAGATAAATAAGGCCAATATCAATTTTTTATGGGAATATTTGGAGGTTTAAGTTAATTGTCCAGGCACACAAAACAAGTTCCTGGTGGAGCCTGGCCTAGAAGTCAGGTTTCCGAACTCTCCAGTAGGGGCTTAATTTTGAACAAGGGCATGAAACTCAGGTTAATCTTTTCCCAGTGAAGGGGCACAGGGAACGTTGTTTCTCTCTCAGTCTCAGGAAAGGACTAGCTTTTTGAACTCAAACACTCTGTCTTTTCTAGGCCAGCATTTCCAGAATGCCTGGTACAAAGAGTAAGGCCCTGAGGGCACAGATAGAGGACGAGGTCACACCAGGTAAAGAGCCCAGAACCTATGATGACAATTCTCAGGAGAAGGATTGTGACAGTTTGAAGTTCTTTTGTGAATCCCAGAAAAGATTGTTTTTGAACTAATCCATTCTTGTGGGTGTGAGACCCTTTCATTGCATTAGATTTGGTTAAGAGACCTTGATTAGATCATCTGATTAGATCACTTTAGGGATTTTGAATGGACTATGTCAGTAAGGTGTGACCCTGTTTAGGTCTCTGCCCTCTTGCTGGGTCTTACATAAATTGAGAACTGAACACAGAAATAGAGAGAATGAAGAGACACAGAAAAGGGAGCTCTGCCATTTTTACCTGGCCATGTGAGAGAGACAACTCCAGTTTGCCTACAGTTACAGAAAGACAGAGAAGCTCCAAGAGGCTCAAGGAGATGAGCCCCAGGGAGAGATGCCTGATCACCCACAGCTGAGCTCTAGGAGAAAGGAGAGAGAGAGAGACCAGCAGAGCTGCCATCTTGCCTCACCACTTGGCAGGACTCGAGTATCTGCTAGCAGCTGACCTTTGGTGAGAAAGCATCTCTGATGATGCCCTGATTTAGATATTTTTGCCACCTCAGAACTGTAAGTTTTTACCCCAAATAAACCCGCTTTATAAAAGCCAACCCATCTCTGGCATTGCATTGGCAGCCCTTAGCAAACTAGCACAATGAATGATGTTCCCATACCCATTTATTCTCATACTGGGGGTGGCAGGTGGGGAAGACTGCTTACCCCTGTGTGGGTTTACAGGGCTCTGGCTGAGTCTGGGAGGGTGGAAGAAGGATTCACTAGACTTCACCGACTGTGGTACTAGATTCTGCTGAGCTTGCCCACCCCTCCTTAGGCCCCTTTCTAGAGCTGCTCAGCCAGGTCATACACAGGAAGAGATGGCCATCCCAATTCCTGCCAAGTGGCTGCAGGACCAAGAGAACCCGTTGCTCCTTCCCAGGGCCTCTCAGCTGTTCTTCACTGGGAACTCTGGGTCACTCTTTTCTGAGTCTGTTTTTGAGTGATCCCAGAGGCCATTGTTAATAGTCAAGGCCAGCAAAGAAAGAAGGAAGTGATTCCTTTGGAGATGCTCTGGGTGCTTCGCTTCTCATGTTTTGGCACACATGACATTTTTATTCATATTTTGAAACTGTGAGTCTGCCACACAACCAAACAAAGACAGTGTTTCTACACATCTCTCTGCCCCAAAATCCTGCCTCAATTTCATCTATGAACAGAAAGTTGGCTACTCTGCTCCCTTGCGTAGAATGCTTTGGTAGGTAGCTCCTGAATGCCTCGAGTCACTCCAAGCTCCTCAGTCTGGTCCATCACCTGAATCCACCCCCATCATTGTCTTCCAGGACTACTTGACACGCAAACGGCACCAGCACCCTGGGGACCAGGCACCCATCCAGATATGCTGTGCTGTCAGTACTACTGGCCTGCCTCCATGTGTGCTGGACCACAAGTATCCAACCACTGCAGAGCTCTGTGGAATCACGCTTCCTCGTCCCCTCCACTGCCTGCTCACCTCCTTCATCCTACTCATCAGTCCCCATCCCCAAATGCTCATCTTCAGCTTCCCCAACACCCTCTTCATAATTCCATCACTTTATTTCTGGTGAATTAAATTATCTGTGCATGTATCCATCTTCCCAATTAAACTCAAAGTGGCTTAGAACAAAGACCGCATCATAGTCATCTCTGTATTTCCAGCTCCCAGGCAGGATGAGGGGAAAAAAGAGGAATTTAATACACGTGTGTGGAACTGAGCTGCCTGAAGGACAAAAAAAAAAAAGAAACAAAAAGACCATTGTGTGGAAGCAACTAGCCAATAAGCGTATCTGACAACTCTTGAACTAATGGATGGAAGCCCCCTTCCAAGTTCTGGAGGATTCAGTTTTACAGGCGTTGCTGTGCCCTAAGATGTCTTGGTAACTGTTTGATGGCCCATGTGTATTGGTATACATATGAAATCACAGGGAACAGTCCATTCTAAACTGTGTGAGAATGACTTAGCTTAAATGACAGAGAGAGTCAGACAAACCAAAATAGGTACCAGAATTCATGGTGGTGGTGGGATCTGAACAGACATCAGAGTGTGGGTAAAACTAGGGGAGACAGAAGTAAACAGCATTTGTGATGGGGGAAGATAATAAGCAAACTGTAGCCCCTCAGCTGGGAAATTCAGCCTAGGCATAGGTGGAGCGTAAGTACAAAAAAGTGAATGACAACTCCATCAATGGCCACAAAATGCAGGGACCTCTCTGCTCAGAGGCAAGGGGGTGGTTGGTAATAAGACTCAATGGATGGGGGGAAAAAAGGAACCAATGGACAATGAGACAAGAAATATAATCTTTCAAAATTTAATTTTCAAGATAATGACTGCAGAAGCATGATGCATGATGCTTCTACCTTTTCCTTGACCAAATATCATCTGAAATAACCTTTAACTTCCTGTTTTAATTTTATGGTTTTCTTCAGAAATCATTGTATGTATCTTTCTTTTACTGGAGAAAATTTAATTTAAACATCTGTAGTATGTAATTGGTTGATGGATGAATGATAGCTCAGTGGAGTTTCAGTTCCATTTGGGGTCTTCTTTCACAATTATGTGGTACAAATAAATGTAAAAATCATTAACATTAACTGAAAATAGCCATTTGTTGCAACTCTGGGACCAACAGTGATCTTGGCATATTATTTAGAGTTGCAGTTCAATACTGAAATTTCAGTTTATGACTTGGTAAGTGGTTTTTCTATTTGAGAGGATTAAAAAGAAAACATGGAAGAGTAGGTTTGAAAATAATTGTTAAATATACTAAAGCAAGATCTTTGGGGATAAATTCTTCAAAAACTG
This sequence comes from Cabassous unicinctus, assembly GCA_029593785.1. Lineage (NCBI taxonomy): Eukaryota > Metazoa > Chordata > Mammalia > Cingulata > Chlamyphoridae > Cabassous > Cabassous unicinctus. The sequence goes on along the minus strand of JAQZBX010045497.1, from coordinate 17,606 downwards.
TATTTGGGAACCATATCACAGAACAGGGAGATGTGCTATTCATGATTAGTGCATGGTACTTTCTAGGTGTCCCTGTAGTTAGTGCAATTGCTGGGCTAGGGACAAAGAGTAGTTACTTACATTGATAGATCTAGAAGTTCCTATGTGGGAGTGGGGGCACCACTCGTGGCAAGCTGCACCATCAATTAATTAAATAACAATCATAAAATGTTATCAAGTTGTATAATAGCATAAAATGAACATGAAATAAATTAAATATTCACAATCCAGTGAAAATTTGGGCTAGGCCTTCTCTGTATTCAATTCAAAAACTTATCAGAATTTGGCTCATAAGACAGCACCATTTTGGCATATTTTCTGCCAACTCAAACGCATCGTGTCCAAAAGTGAACTCTGGTTCTTTTCTCCATCTTGTTCTACCCCCCAGCAAGGGGTACCCCCCAGCAGCCAATTGCTCAAATTTGAAGTCAAGGACTTTCCTTCAGTCCTCCTCCTCCCTCACTACCACCTTCTATATCAAACTCAAGTCTTGTTGAGTTTTCTTCCAAAGTTGACTTTGAATGGAAGCACTTTATCTTTGCTGCTAGTCCTGGCTACTTGATTCATCTCCACAGCCTCCCGTCTCAATCCCTACTTTTCACTCTGGCCTTGGAGTGATCTTTCAAACAAGCAAACCAGGACGTGCCCTTCTTCTGCTCAGGAACCTTCAATGGTTCTCCACTGCCCTTAGAATGAAGTCTAATCTCCCCACCCTCACTCTCACTCCTTGATGCTCTCCTTCAGTTCCCTGAAGAGGCCAGTGCTTTCCTGCCTCATGCTCTTGGCAGTTCCTCTTCTCTCTGCCCAAATGACCGACTTTCTCCTTGCCTCTGCCCATTCTTTCCTGGCTGGCTCTTGTTCTCTTCTTCAGAGAGCCTCATTTGAGCTAAGGTAGATTTCCTCTGCCACCCTTAGTCTCTTTCACAGGGCCCTCTTCCTTTTCTTCCTAACACTTAACTCAGTTTGTAACTACAGTGCTCACTTCCCTTGTACATGGTCTGTCTCCCCTGCTAAATGCAGCAAGCTCTATGAATTGGTCTGAACTTAACCGACTTGAAAATATTTTTATCTAATCTGAAAATCTGGGCAATTTTTACTCCCTTTGAGTAATATCAGAAGACCCATTTTTTTTATTTAAAGGCTTCTCAACCTATGATCTTTCTGAAGAATTTTAAATGACAAATTACAGCCGAAATTTAAGCAAAGAAGTCAACCTTTGGTAGTATTATGAATGCAAATAAATTCAACTGGGGTGTCAAGGGTGTGAATAGCCAAGTTTACAGATTTGCTGGAAATCACAACTATGGCACAATTTATTCCTCAATTATAAGATGTTTTATAATTTCAAAAATGTCAAAATGGGGGTGGGAGGAAGTGTCCTGGTATCAAGAAATTACAGTACTGCTTTTTATTATTCTCTGTAAAACACCCTTTAGCCTTGGGAACACATTTCATAGATTACCTGGAAGGGACCCTAGGACAGTCCAACTCCCTCACTTTAGTGATGAGAAAACTGAGGCCCAAATAATGGACTTGGCCATGGTCAGACCACCTTTCTCTGTTTTGGGGAGAAACCAATGTCAGTTAGAAAGCTATGGGGTTTATTTATCTGTTATCTCCATCAGTTCTTACTTCTGTCCTGGTTTCTGAAAGCCAAGCACAATGTCAATTTGGCTGGCAGGGGGCGGGGTCCAGTAAAGACCTAGAAACACTGTTCTCCTTTGAGGTTATTTTGACAAGATTCAAGCTCTCCAGGCTAGGGACAGTGCTGTCTACTTTCTTTTTTCTTTATATATGTAATAATAAGCTTTATTTTAGAAAAGTTTTAGATTTACAAAAAAATTACACCGAAAGTATGGGGAATTCCCACATAATGCACCCCCCCCCTCCCCACCCCACTCCCACACACCTAGTTTCCCCTACACAAACGGACAGATATTGCATGATCTCACTACTATGAGCTAAGGATAGTGGGAGGTCTCATGGAAGTAGAATCAGGAAGGCACGTTACCAGGAAATAGAAGGGTAGTTGAGATTGGTGAGCCAATGCTTAATCTGTGCAGAATTTATAATTAAGCTGATTGTAATGGTCCTTTTTTTTTTTTTTCATTTGTCTCAAGTCCTAGTCCAGAGATAAGCATACACAAGATATCTTGTTGACTGAGATGGTAAACGGTGTCTACAAAGTCAAGCATTTAGGAAAAAGCATTGTACTTAATAATCATGTTTTCAACTAATCTTGGTTTAATTCTTTCTTTCATTACTCTGTAAAAAGCATTTACACGTTTAGCCAGATTTGAGAAGCAATTCCAAGTAGACTACTCCACTGCAATGAAATCTCATTTTTGAAAAAATTTTAAGTGGGCTCATTAGATCCTTGAGTAAGCTTACTTTTTATCTCCAAGAAAAAGATTTCACACATCATGACTTTAAAAATTATACTCTAGTGTTAATTCTTAGATTTTTTATATCAGAAAAAAAAAATCAGTGAATACTACTAGAATTTTATTTTAATTGGCCCAATGGTTTCTTAAAAATGGCTGAATTTTACAATTCCGGAACTTATACTATTTTGACATTTTCACAATCTTTAGAGAAGTGTTATTCAAATTTTACTATTTTTGTATTTTAATAGTTTTCCCAGGAGTAATATTCAATATAATTTAACCACCGGTCTGACACGGACACCAATGAATTGGAACTAATGTTAGTTTTATCACGGAGCAATCTGGGGGCCTTCTGGTGAGGCAAATGCAGCCCTTTAGTTGACAGAGGATAAGGAGATTCTAGGTCCTGGGGGAGAAGTTGGGAGCTGGGGTGTTAGAGAACTGGGGGTGGAGAGTTGGCAAGCTCAGAAGAGTGGTTGTTAACACATATGGGCATATTTTAATGTTTTATAACCAATTTGGCTGTCCAGATGCATTCTAGATGAATATCAGCCCAACTCTTTATTGCATCACATTTCCAGGATATAAAACAACACACACACACATATACACACATATTTACAATTGATGATGATGATGATGATAACAACAATAGTAATAATAATAATAATGCTAGCCAACACTTTTGAGGATCTACCATGTGCCAGATCCTGTGCCACAGACTCGACACTATCTCATTTAATAGGAACAACAAACCTAGGAAGTGAAATGCTTTTGTGAATGGTAGGAATTTAAAAACCAAATGAAATCTAGCAGCCTTATGTCCCAACATCGGTTTTAAGGTCTCTAGCATGGTCTAAAGTACAGAGGAATACATTTGGCACAAATGAAGCTCAGTGGTCTCTTAACTAGGCCACGGAGATTTCTGTAAGAAATAAAGACCATTTACACCACTACTTGCCATTCATTTCAGCGTCTGCAGACAGAAGGTAATAGCATCTCCCCATTAAATCCTCACTCGCCTGAGAATAAAGACTTACTGAATTTCCGCCCATTCTCTTTCTCTCTCTCTCTCTTAGTATATGGAGCTATTCTTGGATGGCCCCTGGAGCAAGCACGAAGATTCCGGCTGGCCTAAGTCCAAGGGATGGGAATTCCAGCTTTCCCAGTCTTAAGAGCACCAGGGGCAAATACAAATACTACCGGCATGATTTTGAAAGAGAAAGATTGGGTTCAGGCTCATTCAGAAAGGGAGTGGGATCTGAGCAATCAGGCACATGTCTTACACATTTAGTATGTCACTATATGTGCAAGCAGAAATATAACTCTGTACACTTGCATGTACATGTGTGAGTGTGTGAGTGTGTATGCACACCTGCAGATCTCGAGTTATCTAGAGAGGGAATATTCTTCCAATCGACTTGTCCTAAATGCTTTTTAAGTCAGACATCTAAGGCCTCTTTTGGCGCCTGCCTCTTTTAAGTAACTCACCCTGAAGTCAGAATGGTCCCAGGAATGGATTATTTGGATCTCATCAAGGAGGGGTTAGGAAGGAGTAGGGTTGACTCCCCACCCCCAGGCATAGAGTACAAGGGCATGTAGGAGGAAAAATAATAACAGCTAAAACCTTTCGTGCATTCACTCTGAGCCAGAGTGAACATCTGGCCATTTAAACCTCCCAACAGCTCTGCAATGTATTCTTACTGCCACTCCCAACAGCTCTGCAAGTATTCTTCTCACCATCATTCTCAACGAGTGAGGAAACTGAGGTTTGGAGGCTTGAAGCAGCTCACCAAAACTCCTGAGGCTGGTAAGGGGAGGAGCAGGATTCGGTTTTAAGTTCATATAATTCCAGAGTCCCGGCACTGGACCTCTAGCGATCTTAGGGCAGGACTCCGGGCTGGCAGTGCAGCCCCAGCTCTGCATTGGTCTGTGCTGCCTGCCTCATCCGCCAGGGTTCTGTTTATTGCGCATTTGTATGGAGAGTATGATTAATGTCAAAGTTAGCATAATGTTGACTCAGAGAAAGTGATACTTTGCCATGATTTTTGACAAGCCCCGCCTGCGAGACGCTTGAGGAGCACATTCCATAAGTCCTGGAAGTGGGGTCTGATGTCTAAATTCAAAATAACTGCATTTTACTGAAAAAAGTCTTTCAGCCTCAAAACATAAACCACATAACAGGAGTCAGACATATATGGCCTATGCCAGAAATGAAATGCTTTCTCTCATGCAAATTCACCATACCGGGAGCATAAATATTGCTCTCAAAACAGCCGCTCTCAGAGGAAGTCAAAATTTGATTTAAAGTTGGCACACTACTAAGGGGCCTGGGAAGCTCCTCAGAATGAGATGCGTGATCCACAACTGCTATAAATGGGCAAGGTTGGCAAAGTAAAGTATTTTTCCGACTAGAACATTCTAGGGTCCTACCCAAAATATTGTCTGCAGATTTCAGCACTTGAAAACTCAACAGACCAACATCATGCTGAATTGAAACTGAAGGGGGATAAGTGGCTGGGAAACCCACCATGCTTTATTTTGATACTTTTTACAAACCCAAAAGATTTGATGGGGCTTTCTGTTTCAGTGTCATCTTCCCCCCACCCCTACCCCGGGCTGGGTGTGCAAATTTCCAAAGGAACTTGGTACTGATGTTACCTTCCAGTTCTCCATAAATACAATTCCACAGCCAGTTCATACCATCTTGCTGCTGTCCCTGAAATATTTGAGTCAAAAGTTTTATTTTTCTCTATTCTCACTCAAAGAGGAACAACAGCATTTCCTCTCTTGCTGGGGTAGGGGGAGTAAAGTCTCCATATTAATTAAATATACGCTCTTTTTTAGAGTTGTCATGAGTTGGCCCCACAGATCCTTTCACCGACTAGGGAACTAAAGCAAACATGCTTTAGTGTGCTTCAACACTTCTTCTAGTAGCAGGGACCTGGCACTCCTCAAAATCATTTTTAAATTGTGTAGAATGTATTCATCGAAGTGCAAGTCTCTGATTGCCAAGCAGATTCCTCTTTCACTACTAGAAATGAGTTGGGCTGGGAGGTACCTGAAGATCTTCTTTACCCAGTGGAGCAAAGGCAGAACCAATCTTAGTTCTCAATTGCATGGGAAACCAATTAATTTTTTTTAAAAAAATAGTTTATGATAGAGTGTGTCGACGAGGATAGAGCTGAGGACTGGTTATAACCTATCTTGCTTAACATGGACACATACAGCAGGTACCAAAGAAAGGGGCATTTACAGACTAATTATAGGAAATAGATAGAAAATATCAAAGGCTTCTGATAGGAAGTCTTTTTATCCCCCCCAAAAAAAAATTCCATAAAGGGTGGGAAAGTGCAATAATGATGATGAAACCAATATTCCATAAAACGAATTACATGTGGGAGGATGCATACAACAGACACCACAAATATTTGCAAATAAGTTAACTCCTAAAAAAAAAAAAAAAAAAAGCAGGACTTGATTCTAACAGCCCCATGGGCTTCTCCCTTAAGGAACAGCATATAACATCTGTCCTCCAGATATTTGTCAAAGGGCAGAAATTCACATTCCCTGCCTCTTAGGACTTAGGCTTGCCAGTGGGTCGTAAACTTACAGAGGGCTGCCTAAAGCAGAGGTTCTCAAACTGGCTACACCTTGGGGTCCCCGGGGCACTTTTAGGAGAAACAAGGCCTGAGCCCCTCCCCAGAGATTGAGACTCCACTGGCCTGGGGTGAAGGCCCAGGTGACACCTCACCAGCAGCACTGAGAACCTCTGGCCTAAGCAAAGGAAGTCACTCATTCCCCTGGACATCCTAAATTTCATCTTATATGTAAGATACGGAAAGAAATTGCCTTACAGCATTCTTTATTTTGTTTACATAAGAGGTAATGCAGGAACATGAGTACTATCTTCTCACAGTATCCTCTCCCTCAGGGCAAATAAAGAAGAACCTGATGCCATCCCATAGCAGCAAAGCCACACTTGTAAGACAGATGATGTTTCCATCTTAGGGATGCTAGATTCTGTACATAACTTTTCCCTCTTTGACTTCGCTGCTAAAAAGATTGGCGTTTTATATGAACCTACAGCTGGCAAAGCCTCCAGGATCTGGGGCATTAATTTTATCCCTGGATTTATCTCTTTTTCCCCCAAATTACACACATACACACATAATTTGTTATGCTGTGTGTATTTCTGTAAGCCATTTAGCATCTCATTTGGAATGAAATCATATATAAATAAAGAAATCAAAATGATATTTTATATGACACTCTTGACAGACTTGAAGGCTCCAAATGATTAAAGGTTGGTTTCACCAGTTAGCCAGTATGGCCCTATTGTTTGCCCTGTGGTATAAAATGGGAGAAAGTATCATTAATATCATAATGAGGGTGTGGATGTGGCTCAAGCAGTTGAGCACCTGCTTCCCATATGAGAGGTCCCGGGTTCAGTTCCCAGTGCCTCCTAGAAAACACAAAAACAAACAACAAGCAAAACAAATGAAAAAACCAACTCAAGGTAGCCGATGTGGCTCAGTAGTTGAGCATTAGCTTCATGCATACGGGGTCCCGGGGCCTCAAAAAAATATATATCATAATGAAATGAATGACTGTGATATCTTCTTACAGTGAGGGATACTAACCCTGGGTATCAGATTGCCAGACCAGTTTTCTCCACCAATTACTGCTACGTTCTGCACTTGAGAAGAAGTAAGGCCGGCTAGGAAAATAGGGACTCAATAGATGGATCTGGCACCTGGCAAGAAGTCCATGTGGATATCGATACCCCCAAGATGGCTGCTGGAAGACCCTCGTGAGATTTTTGCCATCTGGAATGAGATTCCCGAAGATTCCCAGGAGAAGCCCTGGATATTCTCCAGGGACATTATCATTAGGCCCACCCGGGGGGTTGACGGGTGAGGTAATCAATCAAAACAGCAAATAGCTGGGACTCCTCCTATGCCATTAGCAAAGAGGTGGAATAATTAATGGTTAAAAAGCAGGCACAAAGGTCGAATAACGCTCTGTCCTGCTCTCTCTTGGCTTCTGCACCCTGCTCTCGCTATGTTCCCCCTGCATGGAACAACACACAGGTAAAACCTAGGCATTTATAATCTATAATGGGAAATTATAGTCTATAAATCAGCCCTCTTTATCACTCTTCAGCCCCTTACTCTCTACTGGGGACCCATGATCTTTTATTTTCTCCCATTTCTCTTCCCTCCCTACCTTAATAAATCACTGGCCTAACTAACCCAACATGCTATAGAAATTAATTTCTGCAGCATAAGTCAAGAACCTAGACCAAATCCGGTAACAGAAGGAAGAGGCCAAGTCCCATAATCGCATTGCAGGAGATAAGGACTCAAGTCCAGGTACTTTGTACTTTCAGTTAGAAGTTTTATAAACATCCCTGGCCTTTACCTACTTAATAAAACAGGAAAGTCTAACACGGAATTCATTTTGTGGTATTCATCATAGATAAATTACATGTTTACCTCTAAAAGTCACTATTTTGACTTGAAAGAATGCACACAAGAAAATATATGACAGATGAGGGAGGATAGGAAGGTGAAAATTTTTCTTGAAAATGTATCAATTCAAAAACAAGGTACACTAATGAACCCTGAGCCCTTGCCCCGTGTCCTAGGAAAGAGGCTAGAACAAAGGGAAAACTGGATTGAGTTGGAGAGAAAAAAATTGACACTTAGAAAATAATTCCAAACAACTAAAGGCAAATTATGAGTCTTAAATTGTGAGGTCTAGCCTTTAGTTCCCGTAGAGTTTGGAAAAGAGAGATTATTCTGGATTGGAATGAGGGGGAATTTCACAGCAAAAGAGAACCTTCTTTGTGTTTCTGAAAGGACCCTCCGTGGTTCTGCCCTCCCTCCAGAAGACCTCTTCTGGTACAAATGCAGAGGGAGAGACCAGCTGTCCCAGCAAGCTAGTCAATACGTTTCCTATCTGAAGAAAGAGGAAGAAGACAAGACAGGATGTTCTCTATGGCCTTCTTTCAGAATTACAATTTTGGGTTGAAGCACAAGAGGTTTTGGGAATAATTGGGTAGGTGGCAGCCTCTTGGATGCTAGCTCATGTGCAAAGTTTCTGTCTTTTCCATCCAAGTTGGCTAGTTAAATGCTTAAATCACTTCGGCCATCTAATCTTTTTTCCATGCTTGACTTTCTCCAAATCAAAACACTTCTGGTCTGAATAAGAATCCGAATGTCTCTTTACCACACACAAACATCCATTCACATACACCTGTATTTCTAAGTTATACAATTAAGAGAGATGTAAGCTGGAAAGGACAAATATCACACCAATTTTTCACTGGCTCAAAACATTGTAAAAGAGGCTGCGCACACCTTCAGAGGACTTCAGTAATATTAGAGTCTCCATATTTTTCATCCAGATTCCAGCCACCAGAACCACCATAAAATAACAGAGTCATAAAAAAATCATGCCACCTATCCACCTATAATTCATCATATTCTATTTGGATAGGGCACATTGCTTGCAAGAAAAAGCAAGAAGCCTTAAAACTGCTTAGCTGAGCAATATTATTTCTAAGTTGTATTTTCTTTCCTTAATTTTTAACCCAAACTTACTCAAAGACAGGAAATTAAAAAGTAACCAAGAAAATGAAAAAGAAAAAAGAAAAGAAAATTTTTAAAAAGAAGTAACCATCCCCATGCCAAGTGTAAGTCAGGTGCTCTTATTTAAGAATCGCCATCCATTCCAAAAACTTTAGGTCCAATCCAATTTCTTCTCCTCATCTAATGTTTTTCAACACCTATTGAGACCATGGATGTTTGTACAAACCTCCTGCATGAAGACTGAATGTCCCTATTTCATCCTAACAGTAGTTAGGAAAAGGCATTGAACTAGAACTCAAAAAAGGTGGGTTCCTATATTGGCTGTCCAACTCATGTATCACGTGACCTTGAATAAATTATATAACTTATCTGAATTTAATCTCCTCACTGGTAATATGCAAAATAATAAAATAGTATAAAATTAGCTCTAGTCAATCCACAAGTATAGTTGTGAGCGAAAAATGAGATATCATATGGGACTATTTTGTAAAGGATAAAAGGCTATGCTTAATTTTTCCAATTCCTTCAAGCATATAAGAACAATAAAATAATAGAGAATACAATGAGTGGCATGGCTTTGAAACCACTGTAGCCTTTACTGGATTGTCCTTCAACAAAAAGGCTGATATTATTTATGCATCCTTAATTTACAAAATCAGTCCTAACAACCCAACTGACACTGCACATAAGATTCCATACTGAAAATGAAAAGAACGGGAAGGGAAGAGAACAAGGAAGGGGAGGGGAGAGAAGAAAAGAAAAGTGGGTATACTAAAGCAATGAATAGAAATTCATTAGCATTGTCTACATACTTAAAAACCCACCCACAGCCCTACAACAAAGGAATAGGTGACAAAAGCACACTCTTTGCAGAAGTTGATGGACAAGTACTGACTTTACTTCTTTGCATACAAATGGAACATTCTGTAGGCAGAAAGGCAAAAACAAAGCTGTGCTAAGCTCCAGGACATGGATTTTGACAAATCTCTTATAAATCCAGGCTGCTTTGGGGAATGCTTTCATTATGCTTTATGTTTTCTGGCTTTATGTTACACAACAATGTTGCTCTCCTTTCACACATTCAGGCAAAAGTCCTGAATTCTCCTTTCTCCTCTCTAAATCCCATGCTCTTGCCCTAAAGAACTCCACTTCTTCAGCTGAATCTGCTTTAAATAGACTTGCACACAGACACACACAAACACATTTTCTTTCCCTTTACATCACCACCCTCAGGATTAAAAATTAGCAAAAAATAAGTTCAAATATTTGATATGTTAAAAAACTTAATATGTTAAAAGACATACCAGGGTATATCTTCCTGATTCATTACTATGAAATGGAAATACAACTTCCTTGACGTCCCCAATCCTCCCTGCCCCTATAGACAAACAGGCACCCATTTTTAAGTTAAGAGCTATGTAGGTTGGAGCAGTCTTTAGATAAACTGCAGGCCTGAAAATCAAATATATACATCTCTGTACAGATGACAAGGACCTGTTTCCATTTTTAAGGAATCGCCTCAAGAAGCAGTGGACTTGCTGGCCAAACACTGTCTGAAAGAAGGGCTAAATATGAATTATGTTGAACCAAAATCAGCATTTTCAGTAGATGTTCCTTACCATCCAGTACAATTCTATCCTCTTCAGTTATTCAACAGTAAACTTTAGCTATTTGTGCTATTATTATTACTATTCATACAATGTTTCACTTATTCGTTTAATATTTTGTCCAAGTATAAACTCTGAGAATTAGATGGCTATAAACTCTTTGAGACATTGGTTTATTTATATTTCTTTGTAGCCTAAATTCTACCTTGGAAAATCTCCAATAGAGTGTATTGATGAAAACATAATTAGGACTTAATTAGGACCTATCAATCATCTTTACCATTCATAAAGCATTTCTGCAGTACAATTAAAATTAGTTCCATATATGATGTTTTGCTGCTATTCTTGAATGAGAGCACAAAAGGATTTGGTTTGGAATGCTAGGTGATTTTCAGGATTATATCATTTATACAGAAAATAGATGAGCTGATATTAATATGATCCAAACACCTAGGTAGAAGGGGTGCTTTCGAACTTTGTACTTAAAGAACTGCACTTCCCGTTCTGAGATATTTTCCACCTGCCCTTTAGTTCCCGCCCCCATAATTATCCTCAGCGTGGAAAGAAAGCACAATTGGGTGTCATACCATTCAGTGAGTTCTTACAGGCTTCGTGGGTTTTTTTTTTTATTAATCTCCTTTCCAAAGCCTTTCTTTATTTGTCACAATTCAAAACCCAGGAAATACTGACAATAAAAAAAATATTTAATATGGCTTTATTTTTCTATAAAAGAAAAAGTTTGAAGGAAGCCAATTAAATGGGATTAGTGAGAGTTAACCGCAAGGCCTTAAAATACCATACTTGATATAAACGCTTTGGGACAAAATGGCTCCCCCTGGTGGAAATGAACCTCTCTCTGGGTATGATGGTGCACAACCCAGTATGTGAGGATGTCTTCTGGAGCTCTGAGAGCAAATAGGAAAAGTCTGCTTTTGGTATTTGGGTAGTGGGTGGCAGGTGGAAAACCTGAAAGAGAAAAAAAAAAAAAACCCCAAACCGGAATCATTAAAATGGTTTGCCTTCAAATTAAATTGCTTTAACCACTGCACAAGACTTACTGAGGTCACTTGCCCGGAAAAATGGCATGGACGTGCAAAACATGCACGATTTGGAGTTTGGAGGAACTGCCCTCCAGCCACTAACCAGATGTCACCACATGACTCACAAGTTCCTCAAATTTGATCCCAGGACGCTAGGAATGAGGAATATTAAACACCCAGCTCAGGAACTGCGAGAAGTCTGTGCACCTCAGGGAAGAGAGTGAGCTCAGCAGGTCTGACAGTGAGTTTATGAATGGACAAAGCCCCGCTGGAAAAGGAAACGCAGCACTATAGAATCCATCCTGTGTTCCAGACAGCCTCTTCCATTGTTTTCAAAGGTCAGTGGTTTTTTTAACGAAATAGCTGGAGCTGGAGGAAATGGCCATGTTAGTCATCGTTTATTTTACCATATTATCTCCCCGCATCTGCGATCTTTTTGTGTTTGGACTAAATTTGTTCATCATTTTCCTGCTAGGTCAATTGTACGGGTCTCCTTAATGTGAGAAAACATGCCACATTATTGTTGCTTTCATATAACTTAGAAAAATGTGAATGCCACAGTAATTGGGAAAATTGAGTTTTTAAAAAAATCTGTAAGGAACTTAACTTGTGTCATTTCTTCATCTCACACTAAGAGAGTTACATCTGTTCACTCAATAGCCATATGGCCAACTAGCGCAAGATCCAGCTATGTCAAAAATTATACCTAAGACTGAGGAGAAAGAGCCACCATCTCTCTCTGCCCACTGCACCAACGCCCCAGCTGCGTTCATCCAGGTGACCACTTTCCCTGAGCACCTGGTTTGCTAGCATCTTCTTGCCATTACATCTATTTAACTGGACTGGTTCAAGGCCAGTAATCTCTCCTCGAAGGAGGCTGCCCCTTGCCATGTTTGCAGGAGGTGATATGGGGCACCCTTTAGCCATCTCCCTTAACAGTCAGAAATGTGTTTCTATTCTGTCAACCAAGATGAAAACCTACCCCCGACAAAGGGAGATGCTGAGCAATCAACACTGCAGATTTCCCAGAGGACAGTTGCTGCGTCTTGGCCCCAGCCACGGCTCCCTCAACTCTCAGGAGGTGGTCATCGCAGAGAGCCAGCAGTGGGCTTTATGGCAGAGCCCCACAGCATCCTGCATCCCACACAGGCATGCTTCCTGGCTGGGGACAGCTGATGAGCACTTTGTACACACTCCCCTCTGACCCCGTGCGGCCAAGTTTCATATGGCCAGTGTGGGAAGAGGAAGTTTTGCTGCTTCACCAACGAAAGCATGCCAAGACTCACCAGGGAGTGAATAAACACCACTGATGATTAGTTAGTGGCATGTCCACCACCCTGGAGATGATGCTGCCTGGACAGATCTGCCGGGAGAGAATTAGGGGAGGCTGAGTGGGTAGGGGAGGAATGGCCTGTGGCCAGCAGATGGGGACTTTCCTTCAACCTTAGGGGGTGCTGAGTCTGAGAGCCTGAGAGGACGCTCCTGATTAGAAAGGCCATTATGATTGTCACTAGGATGTGCGTGCTTGGTGAAGAATTCATGCACATGTCACACAACTGGGGAAGGCAGGAAAAGGGATAAAACCCACAACATTTTGAGGACACTGTAAAAGCACAACACATAACTCACACTAATAAAAATAACTCAGGGACCCTAACCTCCCTTCTAAGTTAAACTGAATTTATAGTTGAGAGACACAGAAAATACATCTTCAGAGAAGAACCTTCTGATAACTTAGTTTTACTGTGATCAGTAAGCCAGCATTAACCCCAAAATGTATTTTATCCCCCCAAAATTGATTTGGCATATAAAGGGAAGTACTCCAGATAGAAATTTAATTAGCTCACTATAATCCCAGCCTGTTCAACTTTCCAATATGTGTTCTTGTTATTTCTGTATAAATGAACAGCCCACAGACGAGATCAACATTTGGCTTTAAATTGCAAAGCAGAGTTTAGAAAAGCTTATCTTACAGGACCCAAACAGGCTCATGCAATTGGTAATTTGAAAAAGGAGGAAATGTCTTCTCTCTTTACACACACACATGTGCCCACACACATAGGTAGCATACATGTTTGGTTATTAGGGTTTCCCGATTTAGCAATTAAAAACACAGGACATCCAGTTAACTTTGAATTTTAAGTGAAAAACAAATAACATTTTTAGAATAAAGCAGGTCCCATGTAACTTGGGACTTAATTTTACTAAAACAATATTTGTTGTTTACCTGAAACTTAAACTTAGCTGGCCATGCTGTATTTTATCTGGCAATCATGATGATTATATATACATATATGTGTATAAACTATATATAATTTATGTTATTTTTGGAGATCATGTCTTTGAATGTAAGACAGAGAGAGAAAGAGAGAGAATCCATACGTTAAACCAGAACTGAGAATAAGAAAAATCAATGAAATTCAAGGAACAAAGTGTCCATTTTCTCCTTAACCAAGTATACTTCCTGAAATAAGCCGAGAGTTTACTGCTATTTTTTAAAATAACACTATTGTAAGCTGAAAATTGCCTTGCCAATATGCTAGGACTAACATTCTCCAAGATTTCTGCTATTTATTTCTTTCATGCCTTTCCATAATTAGGACACATTTGGGATACAAAAACTTATGTGAAATTTATATATGTCTAAGTGTATATGTATCCATATATACCATGTACATATACATACACACTTACATATATACAGCATGTATTTATACATCTACATATACACTTGCTCACCTTGTAATATCTGGTGAGTTAACCTCAGCTGATTCCTTATTTGTATAGGTAGGAAAAATAATAACATTTATCTCTTAGGATGATACTCTGGTGACTATTATAATGAATGTAAAAAAGTCTTTGTGAAATGAGAAGCCAAACGTTCATTATTATTAAAAATAGAATATTAATTCAAAAACTGAAACTAACAAGGCAAATGCCAGCTTGCCTCTCACCTCTTCTCCACACCATCCCTGTTAGACGGCACAGACTTGGCAGTGTGGCCTCCCGGAGGCGGAACCTGTGTGCTACGTTTAAAGTGCCAGGCCTCCAAGAAAAACTTCTGAAAGGACACTGTTAATTGCCAATCAAATACAGAAAACACTTCGCTAAAGAGAGAGCTGTAACAATTTTATGGAGGCACTCCTAGGCCATCGTGTTTACCAAGCTGTAACAGCATAAACCATCTTAAAGAAAATTCTAACGACACTATTTAGGAAATCCCATTCTAACAATATAATACACTCTCATCCTTAGAGTGTCTATGCCACTCTAATCCTAATCTTCATACTTGACTTTAGACAGCAAGCTATAAAATTAAACATATACTTTAGTATCACTGACTAGACAGCAAATTTCTGGACTATAGGAGTTATGTCTACTTTTGCTTACTGTTGTATTATTACCAGTTCCCAACATAGTGTTTGGAAAGAGTAGGTGACACCTAAATCTTGGTGAATGAACAAATGAATCAATCAACACTTTATCCAGTCCCACCACTCACTGTGCTTTGGCCTTCTTACAGTAGAGTTATCCCATGAATAAATGATGGAATATGTTCTTTCGGATCTGTTAGGGTATTAACACCCAAAGTCAAAAGCTCAACATATACTTCAGGACCACAAATATTTTTCAATTTCCCAGGTAACCATCCCCCAAATCCCTCCCCTCTTCCAACTAGCTGATTCCCGGTTTCCAAGCACAGTTTTAAGAAGCCGGCCTCCTTATCCCCTGCTGCCTGTCCATGGCTTATACAAAGCCTTTGTAGAAGCTCTAGCTGTTGAATATTTGATGAGAAACATATGGTTGAACTATAGAATCCATTACTGCTATTCAAAGACAAACGCAGCCCAAAGAAGGACCTCAGCAGCATTTTCAACTCATTCATTTGGGAATAGTGTTTGCTAAGCACTTGTTTTTAAGAAAAAGTAGACAGCTCAGCTTGCATCCATGCTTGGACCTTCCTGATAATCCCACTGTTGGTGGGCCTGGCAGTAAATAATCAATGAATCCTCACCTATTGCATAGTTCACCAGCAAGAAATTGCTGAACAAAGAGCAAGTGCTTGGTGTTAACAAATCAGGGACAAGAAGGTCCCTGTCCTGGAGGAAAAGCACATTTGCTGGGATGTCCAAACTGCCTGTCCTTACCTCTCCAACAGCCACTTCTTCCACTCTCTCTAGTGCTCTTGACCACCTAACCTCTTTCTCACTCTCAATATATCAGAATGTACTTATGGATCGTTTCAACCATTTTGCTCAGCAGGGCAAGGTTGCTTCAAGGAGGCAGGAATAGGGAAGGACTCACAACACTGACAACTTGCATCATGTTTTCCCATGCTAATAAAAGCATTGCATTTCTCTGGACACTGGGTGGTAGAGGAAACTCCACAAGAAATCTGAGGAAGTTGTAAGGATGGGAAACTTGTTTGAGGGAAGTAAGGCTCATCTTGCACTAAAAGTGGTCCTTGGCCTTCAATATCCTGTTTTTTTTCTGCAGGGCCACTGCTAGCCAACCTATAGGACTCCTTCCTCTGGAAACACACTAGAATTCAGCCTTCTTGCCCAGGGCCCGTGTGCAGAGCACAAACTGGTCCCTCAGCCTCAGCAGCTCATTTCCCTGTGTGCATCCCCCCAATCCTGCCCCCGTGTCCTTACTTAACTGGGGTGGCCCTCGGGATGGTCTTTCTTGCACTCAGATGGCAAACAGTGAACACAGAAGTGGCTCTTGGATGGTCACCTCCAGGCATGGGCACAGAGCCTGAGATGGAGATCTGCAAGGGGGTGATTGATTGGGGAGAACTCTCAGGACCATTGGGGAGGGGTGGGGCAGGGTGGGCAGAGGTGAGGGTGCAGAGGTGCCAGCCAATCCCATAGGATGTTCTGGAGCAGAGACAATCCTGCAGAGATGTCCCAGAACTAGGCAAGGTGGCAGGGACTTTATACTCCTTGCAATGACCAGTCGTTGAATGCAGGTGATCCTCCCCGTTCACACTGAGATACTACTGTGCCAAGGGCCATTGCATTGTCAAAGAGCCGTCTTCATTATGCAGATGCCCTTAGACCTAAGGAAATTGCAATGAAATGGCAAAGGGCCTGGCGTTTGAGGGTGCCATACCTCTGCACCCCGTCATAAAGGGATCTCGGAGCCCTGATGATCACTCCCCAGGTGGCAGGGGAAAGAGGGAAGAAGCCATCTTGATGACTTGGAACCAATCCAGAGCACACGTGCATGCACATACTCAGCACACACACGCCATCCTACTGCCAGCCCTGAGGCTCTGGGAAGGGGCTCCAGGCCAACGCACACTGCACCACTTTCTGGGGGGACCAGGCTTGGACAGCGTGAGCACAGCCTTAAGCCACTAGCACCACAGCCATGGCCCCCTCTTAAAGCTTAACCACACCTTCTCCAGACTGCCCGGAGAAACGGCTAGCGGCTTACCCCAAATAATCTGCAAATGTGCAGAGTTGTTACAAGTTGAAATGCAGAGAGTAAGTTTAGGCAAAAGTAATTAAAAATAATAATAAATGGAGGGAAGTGGAATAGGAGAAAAAGAGGGAGGAAGGGAGGGAAGGAAGGAGGAGGGGAGGGGAAAAAAGAGGGAAGAAGGGAGGGAGGAAAGGAGGGAGGTAGGGAGGGAGGACTAAATGGTTCAAAGATTCAAAGGACCAGCCTTACCGCTATTTGTGGCTTTCACGACATGTTGATTGCCTGGCACACTTTGGGCACTCAATAACGCTTATTTCCTCAGGTGACAAAAAAGAATGCATATTTTGCATCAATATCCTCAGTGTACTTATTTCTCTTGCCTACTTAATGCTGAAGAAATGTACTAAAAAGTGGCTTAAAATAAGTAATCATCGACTCATCTGTCTTAAGGTGAGTCACTGGGCATACATAATCTCCACATATATTTTTACTCTGTATTAATTTTAT
>JAQZBX010045496.1:7109-21126 GCA_029593785.1 Cabassous unicinctus | reverse complement strand
GAGGGGGGAGAATAAATAAAATAAATCTTTTAAAAAATGTAAAAACATGTTTGACATCAAATAAAAACTTAGTAGGCTTGAAAAGAAGTAACAAAATATGCTTCATAATCAGGAGAAAAATTAGTGGAAACAATAAACCCATAAATGAGAGCGATGATGGGATTAACAAACAAGGATATTTAAAAGGTTTAAATAGTTTAAAAATTGCAAATATTCTCACTGACCTTATTTTGTGATAATCAGGTTAGGCTAAACATTCGCTATATTAGAAACCATGCATGTGTCCCCAGACCTAATTTTTCTCCCTAGGTCTGGTTTTTACAATGCTGATGATAAACTAAGCCTGATTTATTATATGACCATCCTGTATGGGAAAAGACTGTAACTTTGGGTATCTTTGTTCAACCTTAAGAGATATAGCAGGAGGACAGATGTGGCTCGGGTGGTTGGGCGTCCATCTCCCATATGGAGGGACCTGGGTTCGATCCCTGGGACCTCCCGGTAAAAATTTAAAAAAAGAAAAATATAGAAGGTGCGTGGGCTGCCGGGCCCTGTGAGCCATGCAGCAAGATGATGATATAACAGGAGAGTGACACAAGGGAGAGCCAAGACGAGATGCACCAAAAAAACAGGAACTAAGGTGGCATAGGCAGTAGGACGTCTCTCTCCCACATCGGAGATTTTGAGAATTGAATCCCAGTGAAGACAGGAGGAGAAAAATGGATAAAAGTAAATAAATAAATTAAATAAATAAATAAATAAATCCTTTTAAAAAATGTATGGGGAAGAAGATACGGACTATAGTTAGTAGTAACACTTTGACAATGTTCTTTCATGATTTGTTAACAAATGTTTCACAACAATGCAGGGTGTTTGGGCAGGGGAGTGATGTGTGGGAGCCCTGTATGATGTTATGCATGTTTGTTTTGTAAGTTCACGATGTATACTGAACAGTTATAGTTTATGTATATTCATGTATGAATATTTCAATAAACTGTTTAAAAAAGTTTAAAAAGTCTATAACTAATACTCCGTAAGTTAAGAAGCTAGAGGCAAACATGAACATAGTAATGGGGAAATGGAAGATATACATATTTATATATAATTTCTAGAGATAAAAATACAGTATCTGCAATGAAAAATACACTGGATGAGTTTAATAGCAGGTTATTCACTGCAGAATAGAGAATTTGCAGAAACTTTACAAAATGAAGATCAGAGGACTTACAGCTTCTACTTAGGATGTAGAGAGCTGTAGAGTATGTTGATTCCACTCAAACCATGAGAAAAAATATTTTTCAGAAATGAGGAAAAAGACTTTTCAAATGCACAAAAGCTTTTGAGAGGCCATTCCTTGCAGACTTGTGCTACAGTCATTGTTAAAGGAAGTTCTCGAAGCAGAGGAAGGTTAATATCAGTCAGAAATTTAGATCTATATTAAGGCCCAGCAAACTTTTGTAAAAGACCGAATATTACATATTTTAGGCTCTGTGGGCCAGATGGTCTCTTACAACTACTCAACTCTGCCACTGTAGCACAAAAACTGCCATAGACAATATGTAAACAAATGGGTGTGACAGTGTTCCAGTAAAACTTGGTTTACAAAACAAGCAGAAGGCCAGATTTGGCTTATGGACCATGGTGTACCAACTCTTGATACACATGGAAAATGATAGTGTCAGAAATAGTATAATGAAATTATAAAAGACATGTGTTTCTTTGTTTTTACTCATACTACAAGATAACTGAATGTCTAGAGGAAACAAAGTAACACTGTATTGTGTGGTTTATAAAATATATAAAGTAAAATGTATAAGAACAATAGCCCAAAAAGAAGGGAACAGGAATTTGGAAGTATACTGTTGTAAAGTTCTTATACTATTATATTATTATTTGAAGATAGACTGATAAATTAAAGATATATATTGTAAACCTTAGGGCAACCACTAAAATTTTTTAAAAGGAGGTTGAGGTGAATGGGTATAGCGCAGTGGTTTGAGCGCCTCCTTCCCAAGTACAAGGTGCCAGGTTCAATCCCTGATATCTCCTGAAAAAACAAGCAAATAAAAATTGATCTTTGGGGAGAAGATGTAGCTCATAAATGAGTGCCAGTTTTCCATGTACATAGGTCCTAGGTTCAATCCCTGGTACCTCCTAAAAAAAAAAAAAGAGGTTGTAAATGGTATTCTCAGTCCAAAGCCAGGGAGAAAAAAAGAAGAAAAAAGGAAGAACAACAAAAAAACCCAGATGAAACAAAAGAAAATATCTAACAAAATGCTGTATTTAAATCCAACCATATCAATAATTACAATAAATGTACATGGTCAAAATGAATCACCAAGAGAAAAGCCTGAAAAAGAAAACCTTTTTTTTGTTTGTTTGTTTTTTCATTCTCTATTTTCCAGTGGTTTCTGCACATATTTTTAAGAATGGGTTCTTTCCTAGTTATAAACATCTCATTCATAACGTCTGCTTGCACACTGCTAACACTTGTCCTCCCTCTTTTTACCTATGTGTGTTCTGTCCCTCCTTCCCCCATGAGCTCCAGACAATAACCAAGCTATCCTGAACTTGGAAACATCAGATCTAATGCACTCTCATGGGAAACAGATTAAGGATTACTTCTATGCCTGTCTGCTTTCTCTATGTTATAAGATATGCAACTCTATTAAAATTCACTTTAGACCAGGGGTTCTTAACCAGGGGTCCATGGAAAGATTTCAGGGGGTCCGTGAGCTTGAATTGAATAAAATCAATTCAATTAGATGTCCAACATGATATGAATGTTGCCTTATCAAATACTGCACCACAGTTTAATGTTCTTATTCAAGATAAACAATAACACTCTGCACATTGGCATATCTTTAAAAAATTAAACTTTAATTTTCCTATATTTTTGATGTATTGGATTTATTATTTAATGTGTTAAGAAAGAAGCACATATATATATATTATATCATGTTTTTTATTTTAGTAACTGTATTTCAATATATGTAACTGATTTCCTTTGTAATTTTACTTTATGCATTTAAGAACATTCTTGTGGGATGTGTTGCTGTGGGTATGCTATATTTATTAAATAATATGTAGTGTAGACTTAGTATGATTTTTTATTTTGATGTAGCGTGTTCCAAGTACAGTGGATAACTGCCTGCAAAAAGGTTGGTAAGAATGGCGGAGATGGTTTTATGATGCCATGGGAAATCTCGAATTTCTAAATATTTGTCGAAAATGACCGTTTGAACAGATGTTGAACTGTGTTAGGTTATCAGATATTGAAATTACGAGAAAGTTCTATAACGTAATTTTTTAATAATCCTCAATTTTTTAATAATCCTAAAATTTAATTTAAAGACATGGCAATGTTGAGTGTCATAAAACTACCTGTCATTACATTCTGAGAAGGATTCCATGGTTTTCACCTGACTGGCAAAGGGGTTGGTGGACCAAAAAAGGTTAAGAAACCCTGCTTTAGACTGTCTTCCTTTTATACCTTCATTCTCTTCCAATCCCTCTTCCATTTTTTCCAGGTCTTGCATTCTTTCTTTGGTAAATCTTTCCTTCTTTGTATTCCAGTTATGAACAGAAACTTGTTTGTGACTAAAGTATGAATAGTCTAGCAATATACCTATTCATTAATGCTACAGGAAGAGAGAAACCATAAGGTTTTAAAGAAATTAGATATAAAGAACTTTCAAACCTTTGAAAGTATCTAAAAATTCCCTTTAAATTCTTTTCCTAGAATCTCTTACAATTCTACTCTAAGAAATTAAGACTTTTTCCTCATATATTACTATCTAACATTTAAGATACACACACACACAAATTTTCTAGTTATTACATTTAAAGATAATAATTAATGGGGGTGGTTATGGCTCAAGCAGTTGAACACCCGCCTCCCACATGGGAGGTCCCGGGTTCTTTTCCCAGTGCCTCTTAAATAAGACAAACAATGACCAGGCGATGAGCACAAACAATGAGCAAAATAATAATAATGATTATCAATTTTTTGCCTTTACCTTGTACTTGTCGCTGTTTTAAGCACTTTATATATTGATGTATTTTATCTTCACAAAAAAACTGTGAGGTAGGAACTACTATTATCTCCATTTCAGCTTCAAGGAAATTGAGGGACAGAGAAAGTAGGAAATACTACTAGTAAGCAACAGAGCAGGAATTTAATCCCAATTAGTCTATTTGCAGAGTCCATATTCCTAACCACTACCCTGTGCCGCCTCTCCAATTTTATTATTGCAATATGTTTATTCTGCTTTTTTCTTTCCTTTTCTCCTCTATTCCTCCCTTTAACAAATATTCTTCACAGACATACTGTAAATTAAGTTGGCTTCTGTAACCATTTATAATGAGTTGTTGCGGAAAGAAATTATTTTTAGTTATGTCTGACTCATAAATGAACTTTGGAGTATAACCTATGGAGAACATGAGACAAGCCTTTACCCATTTTCAAACTGCAAAGATAGGATGGCAGCAAATTACAACACAGGAGGCTACTTGAAAATTGAGTGTCTCATATTTTACCTTCAGAGTGCCTAACATGTAGCAAGAACGTTATTTAAATCTTAGCATACTATAAAGTGGACTTAAAGCTCTCTCTGGGCCTCCTGCTTCTGTTTCAACAAGATGGAATCATTTCTTTTCAATTTCTCTATATCAGTCTCTTTTCTATGGCATACAGTATGTGCTGCCTTTTAACATTATGTAGGTGGAGGGCATTGAGACCCCAGGGAGAAATGTTATTAACATTCAGAGTTTTTCTTAACCTACGTAGAATTAAGTCTTAGTAAATCTGTTGATTTCAACCTAACCATATTTAACAAATCACGTTCACAGTTTTTAAAAAAATCTCAAAATATATTAAACAAATGTGTGACTTGTTTATACCTTATTTTTTAAAAAGATTTATTTTATTTATTTCTAACACCCCCCCCCTTTGTTGTTTTGCACTTGCTGACTGCTCTCTGTGTCTGTTCATTGTGTGTTCTTTGTGTCTGATTGTCTTCTTTTTAGGAGGTACTGGGAGCTGAACCTGGGACCTCCCATGAGGGAAGAAGGCACCCAATTGCTTGAGCCACCTCTGCTCCTTGCTTGTTGAGTCTCTCATTGTGTTTCCTTGTTGTGTCTCCTTGTCACATCATCTCATTGCATCATCTTGTTGTATCAGGTCGCTGTACCATCCCCTCACGTCTGCTCACTGTCTTGTTCATTTTCTTTAGGAGGCGTTGGGAACCAAACCTGGGACCTCCCATGTGGTAGGTGGGTGCCCAACTGCTTGAGCCACATCTGCTTCCTTATCCCTTCATTTTTATAACTTCCCATCATCATTATTCCAAAAGTCTCTATATTTTTAGCATCTTGTGTTCCTGTTTTTACTATCTGCAATGCCCAAATTATAGTCTTTCAGAGCCGGGTGACTAATTAATGGCAGCGCTGATGAGGGTGTCAATTTCAAGGGATATTAGAGCAGAAAGAGATCACCCAATCAAAATCCATCCCACCCCATTTTCCAGGTGAAGAAACTGAAGCCTAGACTGATTTAATGACTAATCTATGTCATACAGCTTGTAGACAGCAGGGACAGGACTAGAGCCAGTCTCCTGATTCTTATTTCCATCCTTGTTTCATCCCATTACCCTGTTTCTGACCAGATAGTTGGTGACTCTAGTTTCTTTCCTTCTATTCCAGTTCTAGGTGTCAAGGAAACTAGCTAATTAGCAATCATCATTATCCACTGTTTTAGAGCACAGTTCACTTATGCAGTCCACATGGCTATATGCCATAGAGGGAGCTTTGGAGTAGAATCTGTCCCTGGCAAGCAAACAAACAAGTCTAGAATTCCAGGCCAGTGTTCTCTGAACAAGTGGCATCTGCTTTCTGGTCCCTGGGTTCCATAAAAGACAGACTCAGACACTGACCTTGCCTGGTAAGGTCATAGTCTAAATTAAGCAGTCAAAACACAGAAAGACATGAGAAGATCATAGGAATTCATATCAGTGAGTTTAATGTTCTCCTTATCATAATATGCAAGAAAATTCTGAGAAGCATTTTGAAAAAGGATTGGGTGAAAACAGTCAGTGTGTCAGAAGGAATAGGTTATTTTAAGTGTGTGACTGCAAAGACAGTAATGTCAGGAAGGAAATGAAATGCAAAGAGTAGGTGTATTTGATAATATGCACACACAACTTCCAGCCAACTTGCACGGTGATTTGGCTGTTACCTGATTTCCTTTCTTTTTCTTTACTTTGGGGTTGGGGGTATGGGTAATTGTGATTTGGCTTGCTTTATTTAGTCCCTTGAAAGTTGTAAAACCACCAATGAAATTATTTCACATTCCTTTTCACTTGAAAATGGGGTAAACATTAAAAGTCAAAAGTTTCTTATTTTTAAAGAATACATATTCTTCATGTTTCTCTTGAAATGCAGCTGAAGATGAAGAGACAGTTCCTAGTTCTCTAATGTGTTGGATTGATATAAAATTTAAAATGTCCTCATTTCTAATTTAGCATCATTTGGTTAGGGAGGAAGTGTAAGTATGTTAGGTGAGAAAGCACACTTAAATTTTGAACTTAAAGAAAAGCAACAATGCAATATAGATGTAAATGTTTTCAAAGACAATTTAGAAAATGCAATTGTTAACTAAACTGTGTTGTAGAAGTAGAGTTTAGATTTTGAGCTACCTATAATGAATACCTTTTTTATGAATTCTTTATTATTTATCCTAATCTGCTTTTTTCATTCATTTATAAATTTTTAACTTTACCCACCCATCTTACCCTGACATTGAATCCTACATTTTAATGTTGTCCTCTGGGCATTCTCATGGCTGGAAAAGAAAACTCGCCAATATGATTTTATGAATCTGATGTTGTGGGGAGGAGTGGAGAGCAGTGGGGAAGAGTAGCTGGATTGGTGAACATTTTCATCCTGAACTACTTGAACTCTGGTTTTAAAGTTTCAAGAAGTCATTTCTAACACCTGTTCAAATTGCACAGGTCTGCTATTATCAAGGATAATAAGAAACTATTGGTTACTTAGCAAGTCTGCAAAAATTATTGATTAAGAAGGTGCTTAGAGTTCTGATACCTGCCACAGGTGGTTGATGCAGAGTTGAGGTGCAATATGTGATGAAATAAAGGCTGTGTTAGAAAAGTGATTACAACCGGGAACTTGCTAATCACTGACCTCTATAGGGATCTTCTGGTTTATCACTAATCTCAGTCACTTGGCATTTTCCTATGCTGCTGCCTCATCATTCATAGCTGTGTGAGTAATTTGGCATGTAGTGAACAAGAGGAGGGCATAGAGTCCAGCAGCTGTGCTTGTTGGCACTAGATATTTAAATATCTTCCATGTAGCCAGCAGCGTGCTTGGCACAAATGTTAGCCAATAATACTTTAACAAATTGTTGTAAAGACCATAGGCAGGCATTTATGTTAAAACCCTCTCTCTTCTTTTTAAAAAAAATCTGTTAGAGATCCTTTTAAATTTTTTTCTTTAAGTTTGAGTAGATTGCTACGAAAATGAAGTCCAGAATCCCACTAGTAGTTAACATTGCCCTAAATTCTTTTAGACAAGAATTTCCTAGTACTTTATAAACATTAATTAAACTATGCAAGCCTGTATGAAGTACTTGTTACTAAGTTGATTTTCCTAAAAGAGCGACTAAGGCCTGTGATGTTGTTAAGTTATTGTTATCAGTGAGAGAGGAGCAAGAGCCAAAATCAATCTAGAAATCAGAATTCCCAGGTCTCTGTGATATCCCCCAAAGGCATTGCAGATTTGCCCACTTTGTAGAATAGTGCTTTGTATGTCTCCAAATGATTAGTGTAAGCAAAATTACAGTTGAAAATTTTGATAGTATTCACTCATAAAGTAAGAGGAACAGCTTTTCCATGAACAAAAAGGTTAGGTAATTGGGTTGTCAAAGATACCCAAGATGGAGGTGGAGGGAGTCTGCTCATTAAATTGTGACCAGATTTAGATTCGTGCTCAAATATTTAGATTTGCCACTGTAAAGATTTCATATTGTTCCTCTGAAAACTAAATGCAGGAAAGGTCATGTGATTTATATATTGAAATGCTCCCTTTTGAAAATATAATCTTGATATAGGTAACTTATTTTGAAACATCCAGGATTTCATTTTTCTAGTTTAAACTCTTGTCTTTTAAGATAAACCAGTCTACTGCTAGCATTTTAAAATATAGCATATAGAAAGTTTTTTTAAATAGATAGCAAAAAAAAGTAGTGAGTTTGAATTGATGAATATAAATCAGTATGTCTTACAAAAATGAACAGTGAAATAATACTGGCTTTCAGACAGATAGGGAAATTATTCATTTTAATTTGTGCTTTTACTCATGAAATCAACAATTTCTTGAGTAGTATCTATCATTGAAATTAGCAAGTTTTAGTTTGCTGAAAAATTTCCAAGTATTCATTGGGCTGCTGCTAAAATAAATATTGAGCAGGTTACATCTTCTGTAATGTCTTTGTCTTTGCCTTTGCCTCACAAAAGAGTATTTTTAATTGGTGGGAATAAAGCATACCCAGCCATGAGAGTACTATAGGGCAGGTTTCTACAGCGAGTAGAGTGATATCTACTTATCTTGAAATTTTATTGATCTATCTCATGGCTGTACCAGCTTCCTTCAATCACTTAGTCCTTGGTTTTACCAAAATTTCCAGTAGGAAGAATACAATTAGCAGTTTTACTTGCAGTATAAGTAGAGCACTTATCACAATGCCTTACACGTTAATGTTTGTCAGCAAATGCTAGTTCCTGTCACCCTGCCACAGCAATCTGAAGATTTTAGAAAAAGAGAGGAAGAGAAGGTGGGGTGGAAGAGTTAAGATGTCTGCACAGTCTAAGAAAGTTTTTGCAAAGCTATGGGGGAGTTCTTGAGCCACAGTTGGTCAAGGAATGCTGTGTCTCCCCGGAACAGTTCTGCTTTAATCTCCCCGCCATAGTCCATTGAAGCTTTTGTGGAAGCATGGCCTTGGTGCAAATGCAGCCACAGATCTCAGAGCAGAGCAGCTGGGGCCCTCAGTCAATTATACTCCCTAAAGTAACAGATCTGCAAGGTGCATTCTCATGGCTGCCACAGCAACTAAATTTTTAAAAAAATTTTTGTTTGTTGTTGTTGTTGTTGTTAAACATATACAGGCAAAACAAATCCCTGCATTGGCCACATAAAACACACCTCTCAGGATGCAACTTCTGGTCTTTTCCAACTTATTCATTTTTACAGATTAGGAAACTGAGGCCCAGAAAGATGAAATGGGAAAAAGTATTTTTCTAACAGGCACTTGAAGCAATATTAACATCATCATGTGCCTTTTGTGAGAACCAAAAAGAATAGTAGTAAAACTGATATACCTGATCATGTTCTAGTTATATCCAAAGCAGAACCTTAGGGTAGTTGGGTTCTGCTGCCAATCATTTTTGGTGTCTCTGCCACTTACTAATTATATGATCTTGGGCAAATTATTTTTCCTTATTAGTAAAATGGGGATTTAATAATACCTACCTTAATGGGTTGGAAGAATTAAAGCCACCATTAGCTTTTCCCTAAATTATTTCAATAGCCTTCTAATGGATGAGCTTCCATACTTCTTCGCTTGGAGTTTATTCTCTATACAACAGCTACAGGAATACTTTTAATATGTGGATCATTTTTTCAGTAAACAGTGCTGAATTCAACTGGATATCCCTGAGAAAAAAGAAGATTGTTTCTTGACCCTCTCCCAACATGCACAAAAATCAAATTCAGATTTAAATGTGAAAGGTAAAACAGTAACCCTTTCAGAAGAAAACAGAAAAATATGTTTGTAATCTTGGAATAGGCAGAGATTTCTTAAACAAAAAACACAAACATGAATGCTAACCATAAAGGAAAAAACTGACAAACTGCCCTACATGAAAGTGAAGCATTTCTGTTCATCAAAAAGATCCCATTAAGAGAGTAAAAAGGCATCCTACAGAAGATACTTATATAGATCCAGTAAGAGCTCTTGTATCCAGAATATGTAAAGAACTCCTATGAATCAATAAGTAAATGACAGACAATGCAGTAGAAAAAATGTGCAAAAGACTTGAATTGACATTTCACTATAAAAGATTCAAATGTCCAATAAACATGTGCTCTCTGATTCACCAGTAGTAACTTAGCTGCTAAAAATGTCTATTTAGTTTTCCAGTGCATTAATATATATGATAGTCCCAATAAAAGAGCTAATGGTTCCACAGAGCTCTTCATTAATAAGAAATGCTGGAACATTGTATGATTTTCTGCGAAGATAGTTTTATTCTACTGCAGGAAATTCTATTTACTGAGACTTCTTCCTCATAATGAGCTAAAAATAATGCATCTCTTTACTTCTGTTCTTTGATCCAAATTCTCTTCACTGGGACCAAACAGCATAGTTTGATTCCTCCTTAGCATGATAGCTCTGCAAATATTAAAACACACTTTCCCAGAATTTCTCTTCTCTAGACTAATCTCCCAGTTCTGTTAGCTAATCTCGTTTCCCTGACCTTTGGCTTTTCAACATTTATTCTTAAAATCTGGGTGATACAACATGGAAAACAAGCATCAGTGGACCTTTCTGGGGGAAATGATTCATATTCAAAGTAGTGCTGCTGTGGGTGGAAGTTGAACTCATTGGCCTCTGAAGTTCTATCAAAAACTGAGTCTGTGATCCTGGGAAACGTCATTTGGACTAATCTGGTAATTCGTATTACCTTGGAAATAATGAGGGAGTGCTATATTCACCTTTCCTTCAAGGAATTACCAAAATCAGACCTTAATTTTACCCTATTATAATCTAAGCTCTTTACAACCAGGGCTTCCAAAATTGGGGGTGGCATATTCCACCCACTTAAATGACCTGTTAAGATGATTACTGGCATTCCAACACTCCATTTTTCCCCACTACCCTGGTATTGGGCATGCCCCACTCAATTCTTAGAGGAATAAATGTTAAAAAAAATTCTACTCGTATTCTTCCCACTCCTCCTTTCTGGAGTTTCCAAGCGTTCAAAATAGGTGTAGATAGGTTAGGATAATGTGCTGAATCAAAGATGAAATTTTAGGGGAGCAGATGTGGCTCAAGCAGTTGAGCGCCTGCTTCCCACATGGGAGGTCCCAGTGCCTCCTAAAAACAAAAAAACCAAACAACAAAAACAGCAAATAAACGAAAAAACCAACTCAGGGGAACCCATGTGGCTCTGTGGTTGAGCACTGGCTTCCCACATACGAGGTCCTGGGTTCATTCCTTGGCCCTGGTACCTAAAAACAAAGATGAAATTTTAAATGAAATTTTTTTAGGAAATGAAATCTTGCATTTAGGTTTAGAAAAGTCACATATGTAGGTGCAGGATAGGATGATTTGGTTTAATAGTGGTTCAAGTAAAGAAGAAAAAAATTCTAATTTGTGCTCACAGAGTAGCATAACTGTTCTTTAAAAGCCCATGTCTTAAGAAAAAATAGCTAGAGGACAGGCATAGACTGTCTGGAGGGCTGCTCTGGGGCCCAGGACACCAGGGGAAAGTGAGACACCACCAAGAAAAGAGAGGGGTGAAGGAAAGGAGTCTCAGCTGGCTGAAAAATCCCATGAGTAAAGCTGCGGCAGCAACTGGCGCCTGTCCCCCCACCCTCGGAGCAAACAGCAGTCTGTGGACTGCAGTGGCTGTGGACTGATGGGATTTCAGGGGTCCTCCTCCCCAAAAAAGGGGAGAGGGAGGGACACAGCCTATAGCAAATTCAGATTTTGGCCAGTGACTTTGGTCGGCTGCATTGGAGGGGTTGCACACTTCCAGGCTAGGCGGGACCGTGACATAGTTTACATTGAGAGCAGGCAGGGAGCTAAAGATAATTTGCCTTCTCAAACACCCTCCCTTCTGCCCTGGGCTGGCTGCTGATGAGGCAGGGTGCCGTGGACCAAGGGAGGAGAACAGCTTCTGAGAAAGTTTGTTTGTGAGGCTTGGCCAGCCCTGAGGACATTGCTTCTGTACCACACACCTCAGAGTTACACTGAATGCATTATTGATTAATCCCTAGCTCCTGGGGTATGAGCTGAGAGGTTTGCCAAAGAGCACCATCTGCTGGCAGACCAGAAAAGTGCATGAAAAGGGAAAAACAAGAATAAATAAATAAAAGAAGCAATCAGGTGCCTTTACTGCCCACCTCTCCAAGGCCCTTGGAAACTGGCCTGCACCCCATTTCTGGGTCCTTAGCCCTGGTTTGAGCAGTTAAACAGGGTCATTCCTAAATATCTAGAACAAGTTGAGCCAAGAATCAAAGAACAGTGGTAGCACAGTAAATCCCTAGGCAAGAGAGAGAAACTGAACAGACTAAACTCAGCATCATAAACATATGCCTAGATATCAGCAAAAAATTACAAGCCATACTAAGAAAAGGAAGATATGATTCATGCAAAGGAACAAATCAAAGCTCCAGACGAGACACAGGACTTGAAACAACTAATCAGTGAGGTACATACAAGTCTCCTAAATCATGGAGTTGAAGGACAACATGGTTAAATAAATAAAAGACATTAAGAAGACAATAGGTGAACACAAAGAAAAATTTGAAACCTTGAATAGAAAAATATGGGAACAAAAAGACAATAAGTGAGATTAAAAATACAGTAGAGGCACACAACAGCAGATATAAAATGGACAAAAGAATCTGTGACATAGAGGAAAGAACAACTGAAATTGAAAAGAGAAGAACACAGAGAGAAAAGAATGGAAAAAATTGAGCAGGGGTTCAGGGAGTTGAATGATTACATGAAGAGCACCAACATACGTGTTATGGAAGTTACAGAAGAAGACAAAAAGAATATTTGAGGAAATAATGGCTGAAAATTTCCCAACTCTCATGAAAGACATGAATATACATGTCCAGGAAGCACAGCATACTCCAATTAGAATAAATCCAAATAGACCGACAGCAAGACACGTAATATTCAGAATGCCAAATGTCAAAGATAAAGACAGAATTCTGAAAGCAGCAAGGAAGAAGTGGAAATATCACATACAAGGGACATCCAATAAGACTTAGTGTGGATTTCTCTTCAGAAACCTCGGAGGCAAGAAGGCAATGGTATGCTATAATTAAGGTACTCAAAGAGAAAAACTGCCAGCCAAGAATTCTTTATCCGGGAAAACTGTCCTTGAAATATGATGGTGATTTTAAAATATTCACAGGTAAACAGAAACTAAGAAAGTTCTTAAATCAGAATCCTGCTCTGCAGGAAGCACTAAAGGTATTTCCACAGCCAGAAAAGAAAAGAGAAAAGAGAGAGGCTGGGAGGAGAGTGTAAAAGTGAAGAATATCACAAACAATAACCAAAGGGTAAAAAGAATGGACAAAAGTAAGATATGATATATGAAATTCAAAGGATAAAATTGTTGAAGTAATGCCTTTACAATAATAACATTGAATGTTGATGGATTAAACTCCCCAGTCAAAAGACATGGGCTGGGAGTGGAGGTGGCTCAAGCCATTGGGCACCTCTCTCCCACATGGGAGGTCCCAGGTTAGGTTCCCGGTGCCTCCTAAAAATAAAAGAAGATGAGCACACAAAGAAAAGACACAGAGAGCAGAAAGTGAGCGCAAAACAACAAGAAGGGGGGCAAAAATAAAATAAACCTTTGGAGGAAAAAAAAAGACATGGGCTGACAGAATGGATAAGAAGACATGAGCCTTCCATATGCTATCTGCAGGACACTCACCTTAGACCCAAGGGTGCAAATAGACTGAAAGTGAAAGGTTGGTGTATTAGTCTGCCAAAAGGAGTGCTGATGCAAAGTACCAGAACTCAGATGGCTTTTATAAAGGGTATTTATTTGGGATGGAAGCTTACAGTCACAAGCCCATAAAGAGTAAGTTACTTCCCTCACCAAAGTCTGTTGCCACATATTGGAGCAAGATGGCTGTCCAGTCTCTGTGAGGGTTCAGCCCTCCTCTTCCTCTTAAGGCTCCATGTTCCCAG
>JAQZBX010045495.1:0-14538 GCA_029593785.1 Cabassous unicinctus | reverse complement strand
TGCTGCTTGTGCTGCTGTGTCCATTCGCTGCGTGTCTTCTCTGTGTCTGCTTATCTCTCCCTTGCTGTGAGGTCTTGCCGCATCAGCCCACGGCGCCGCGCGAGCCAGCCTGCCCTCACAAGGAGGTGCCAGGAAGCGAACCCGGGGCCTCTCATATGGTAAATGGGGGCTCTATCCACTGAGCCACACCGGCTTCCCAACATCACTGAATCTGATCACAGAATTTGCCTTCTGAGCTCC
Source organism: Cabassous unicinctus (assembly GCA_029593785.1). Taxonomy (NCBI): domain Eukaryota; kingdom Metazoa; phylum Chordata; class Mammalia; order Cingulata; family Chlamyphoridae; genus Cabassous; species Cabassous unicinctus. The sequence goes on along the minus strand of JAQZBX010045495.1, from coordinate 14,298 downwards.
CCTCCCATGACCCACAGGCACCAGGGCCTCTCTGCTGACCTGGGTCTCTTCTGCCTTGCAAGAGGATTGGTCTTTTAACATAGGAGACTAGGGAAAGCAATGCTTGTCCCAAAGGCCTGAGGTTCTAGTGGTGGCAGCACAAGTGCCCTTGCAGTCGAGTGGGGGAGAATCTGGGGGGTGGGAGGATATTTCATTGCAATGGCTGCCAGCTGACTTTGCATGGAGGGGAAACTTGATCTCTACAAGGAAATGTTCCCCCCCCCCCCACCAGCCTTGGATTTGGCCCACTCCTCAAGGATCCCCCATGGGAGCTGAGTTCACAGTAGGCACTGTGGCATGGGAGAGCAGGGAGGACGGCTAAGAGGGCCCTTTTTGGCGTTTGACAGACTTGAGTTTGAATCCCAGCTCTGCAACTGGCAGGTTGGGGATCTTGGCTTCGGCGTCTTCATCTGTAAAAGGGGGTTCATGACAGCTTTTGCCTTCCTTGTAGGGCTGCCACGAGGATTACGTGATACAATATGGTTGAAGGGTTTAGCCAAAGAGCCTGGCCCAGAAAGGGTGCCCCATACGTGGTGGCTGAGCACCGGGAGGCGTCTAGACCTCCCTCTCACCATGGTGCATCCACTCGCCGGGGCTGTGGCCTCAGGTCTGGCGGGTACATGGCGCAGGGCTGCGAGTGGTAGTGGCAGGGTCCAGGCGTGCTCTTTCCTTCCTGGTCCGGAGCACGGTGCTACCCCAGAGCTGTGTCTCAGAACCCCCCCCCGGGGGGGCTGGTCACCAGCTCCAGCTCGACTCCCACCCCTTTCCCAGGGCAGGCCTCTGCTTCACACGCCTCTTTTTGTATTGCCTTGGTGGGTGGGAACAGCTTCACAGAAGATCAGAAGCAGACACTGATCCCCAAATGGTTTCCACCCTGCGCTGGAATGCCTCACAGGGGCGCCTCCCAGCACCCCCATACCAGGTCTCCAGCAGGCGCGCCCCTCAGAGAGCAAAGCCTGCCCAGAACCAGCCACAAAAGACTCCTTCCCACAAATCCAGGAAACACATCTGCATATAGTTGCACAGTGATTTGCATACATTTGCATCTACATCCAAAATCCCTGCCCCCTTCCTTTTTCTACCTCTAAGACTAAATATTTAATAAGCAACTCCAAGGTTGTAGAATCTAAGCCCCAAGCCCAAGTGCATCCAGCTCAAGTGTGTTTGGAAGGCCTGATGTGTGCACCAGCCTCTATCAGGGGCTGTCAGGGAGCTGGGGATGAGGAAGATAAGGACCTTGCCCTTGGGGCACTCACTGCCTAGCTGGAGAACCAAAACAGATGGATGAGCTCCAGGGAAAAGTACTAGACAGGGCCAGGGGTGGGAGCCAGTGTGGGCTGGAGAGGGTGAGCTGGGAGCTCCAGGGTTCTCATGCAGGGCTTCACACACGCTGCACACTGTGAGACAGGAGTATGTGGCATCCGGAGGGCTGCTCTTTCTAACTCAGCCCGGGGCCCGGGGCCCTCTTAAGAGCAGGCCCTTAGGAATGGCTGCCTTGCATTGTACCACTGACCCACCCTCAGACGCAGCAGATTGGCCAGAGGCGGCTTTTGGTGAGGTGGCCAGGGCGGGAGCTCTGCGTGGGCAGGAGCCACTGCCCAACCCAACCCAATCCCCATGCAGATGACACTCAGGGCACTGAGGGAGAGAAGGGTTAGGGATATGCTCAAGTCCGCACCAGAAGAGGAGGTGCTAGGACGTGAACCCAGCAGCCCGGCTCCTAGAATGTGCCCTTAACTAACCAGCACCCGCTACAGTCCCCTGCGAAAGGGCAAGCTGGACTGTGCTTTGGGACAGGAGTTAACTATGGGGGTTGGTAGGGTCGGCTCTGGAGTCAGAACGCCTGGGTTCAAATCCTGGCTCCACCGATGAAAAGCTGTGTGATTTCAGGGAAGCCACTCAATTTCCCAACGGAGATTTCCTCACCTGTGTACCTCACAGGAACATGACTCACTTTGCTCAGTGCCCGCCGGGCACCGTGGTAAATGTGAAATCAAGGCCTGCCATTGGCTCAGGATGGAGGGGGAAGGAAGGCCTACCGATGAAAGAGGAGATGCCTCTGGCTGGAGCAGGGCCTGCCCTGGGAAGGAGACGGACTGCCAGTGCCGGGGCTGTTGGCCCCTGCTCTCCTCCATCATTCCAGAGAGGACGGGGGTTGGGGTAAATGTGTCCAGAGCTGCCCAGGGCTTGGCAGCCTCTCATTACTGAACTCATCTGGTCACTCATCCAGATGCGGGGGGACCAGAGAATCTGCCCCTTGCAGGGGCTCCCAGGGTGGGGGTGTACCATGACCTTCAACTTCTTGGCCCTCAAAATGCCACCGGCGACACAGGGTCAGCCTTCAAAGCCCGCAAGATGATGAGATTTTGAGTTGTCTGTGATGACACTTGAAAGGAATGCCTTAAGGTTAAGTGTTGCCTTCTCTGGGCTCCTTAAAAAATACCTGAAAAGGATGGGGACTTAACTTCTTCACATCAGTATGAAAAGGTAGTCAGAGCCCATTGTCAAGGCAAGAAGAGTGGGGGTATCCGTGGCTGAGGGCAGGGGCTGCTCAACAGGGGCAAGAGAGCAGAACGAGGAGGGGCTGGGGTATGTGAGGGTAAAATCAGAGGCCTCTGTGAGGTGCGAGGCAGACTCACACCTAGACATACGTTCCTGCCCACTCACAGGCCCTCAGGGCATCATCAGGAGACATGGGCTGGTATGCAAGTTTCTGGAATGTTCTTTATTATGAGAGACTCTGTCCAGAAGTCTAGTTTGGGATAAAGCAAGGCAAAATGAATTTGTGGTCTCTCTACACCTTTTATTTAAGCATATTTGGGAAGATTGAGTTCACTTATTAACAGGCTAACAGAGAGGCTTGTAGGCAGGCAAGAAAGAAGGGAGCTAGATTGGACACACCTGAGAGCTGCCTCCACTTTGGTTCCCCAACACTGCAACCCAATTCACCAACCTGTGCAGGAGACGCCTTAAAGGGTGGCCTGGCCTGGTTCGACGCGTGTGGGGTCAGCCTCCCTCATGGCAACCCTCCTTGGCCAAGTCAGTGTCTCTGGGGAGAATGCTATGCCCCCCTCTTCTCTTTTCCACTGTTGACTTAACCCTATTCCTGTTCACTGGCCCTCTACCCCAAAACCCTGTGAGTTCCCTTCATAAGTCTTTATTGTGGATTGGATCGTGTCCTGCATAAAGACATTTTCAAATCTTCACCCTGGCCCTTTGGGTGTGAACTCCTGTAAACAGGATCTTTAAAAATGGAATCAGTTATGGTGAGGCCAAACTGAATCAGGGTGGGCCTTAATCCAATATAGCTGGAGTACAGGAAACTGGACACGGTAGGAGTGTCAGACGGAGGCCGATGCCACGTGACAGAGGCAGAGATTGAGAACCTACAGACTTCAGAGAAAGCACGATTCGGCCGACAATTTGACTTTGGACTTCTAGCCTCCAAAACTGGGAGACAATAAATTCCTGTTAAGCCAGCTAGGCTGTGGTATTTGTTCTAGCAGCCCTGGAAGACTCAGACAGTCTCCCTTTCTCTACAGGGTTAGAGCCTTTGGGATTAGGGCCTCCCCTCTTCTCCAGAATAACTTGCATACAATGTGGTTAGCAGAGCGTAAGTTACAGCTCGTATATGTAGATTCATATATGTAGATTCCCACGAGCTCCCCAGATCAAGACAGCAAACATTTCCAGATGCACAGAAGTGTCTCCAGAGGTGACCGCGGCTCTGAGTGCTTTCACCCTCAGCTCGTTTTGCCTGTTGTTGACCTTCATATAAATGGCATCGTGCGGTCGCTTTGTGTTTGGCTTATTTTACTCAACATAAAGTCTGGGAGATTCCTCAGTGCTATTGCGCGTAGCAGAAGTTCTTTTCCTGTTGTTGTTTTAATAGCTGTGTGGTTTTCCATTATACGAATATAACACAATTTGTTTAACCATTCTTCTGTTAATGGATATTTGGGCTTTTACAGTTTAGGTACAATGCATAAAGCTTCTATGATCATTAATGTGCATATTTTTTCATGGATACCTGCACTTATTTCTCTTGGGTAAATAACTAGAAGTGGAATCGCTGGGTGACTTGGAGTTTTAAGAATTCTTTCCCGCACACTGGCTTAGGCCATGACGATGTGGCCTTCTCTCAGTGCCCTCCCACCTCTGAGGGGCTTATTTGGGGAAGATCTGGCAGTTCTTTCACATTGCTAAGAGGGACTGGATGACCCACCATAGAGAGTTTTGTGCCCACAAGGGCCTCTTGTTGAGGTCTGAAATGCTACAGAAGGAGCTGTGGGCTCTGCTTCAGGGGCTGGAAAGGAGGTCAGGAGAGGGTAGGGCCGAGGGCTGGGAGACAGGTAGGAGGTGACTGCTGATGATGCTGGAGGCAGCTGCAGCTCCAAGGTCCAAAGTCGCCAGGCCATGATGTGGCCGAGGAGGGATGTGAGTCAGGTGCTCTTTTCGACCACAGCAGACTTCCCTCTCTATGGGGGAGGCATTTAGGGACAGTCAGGCTCACGGACCTGCTGGGTGCTCTGCCCTGAGATCAGCCTTCAGGCAGCCCTCTCTTGGAATCCCCACCAGCCCTGCCTCTGGCTCAGTCCATTTCCAGGGAAATATTCTTAGGCTTTGGACACCTAGAACCATAGCCATTGCCTGGAGAAGAGAGGCAGGGGCTGGGGCTGGCAGTGCCCAAGTCCCCCTGCCAGTACCTGCCAGTGAGCCAGCCATGGGTAAGCGGGGTGAGCCCTCAGAGAACATTCCTGGAAAACAGTTTGCCCTGCACAGCCACCTCAGGCTTTCTCAACAAGAACAGCATAGGGGTCTCGGGTTTTGAGGCTGGACTGGCTTTGAGCATCTGGCGGGGTCTCAGCAGGTCAGGAGAAGAGCTGCCATGGCCTTCTGGGAACTGGAAACTGGAAGGTTCTGGATGGCGGGTTCTCAACTAATACCAGGTGTAGTTCATGGCGCAAAGACTTCAGACTATGAAATCAGGGATTCTCTGACTTTGCTGTTCTCGGGGAAGGGAGAGAGGCTGGGTGTGCATGCACGCACGTGTGTGTGTGTCTGAGTCATGTCTGTGTGTGCATCCACTATTGAGCCATTCACTCTGCAAATATTTGTTGGTTGCTTACTATTTGCCACTGGGAATTCCACAGTGAATGAAACAGCCCAGGTCCTGCCCTCGGAGGAGCTTATTAGACCCAGAACACATCTCCATGTGCTGGTGCGTGGCTGCGTACCTGAAGGTATGTGCCTGCTGGAGCACGTGCTGCCTCCGCGTGTGTGCACGTGTCAGTAGGAGGGGTCCGAATGTCTGAATCTCTGAGTGTGTGTATTTGTGTGTGTCTGAACATATGTGTCTGAGCGTGTGTGTGAAGGGGAATGAATTACTCATCCACTCAGAACTGCTCAAGAAAGGCCTCTCCCAAAGCAGTTACATTTTCATAAATAAAAATAATCAGATAATGAGTTCATTTCCGATTTCAAGTTTGATGCCAACATTCCAGTGAAACAAGACCCGCTGTGGGCTGGTTGCACTCTGTGTGGCTTGGATTGGTTGGGGAAGCTGCAGGGGTGAGAACTGCCGCTTGCTGGCTGCTCAGAGGAGAGGTAGGGTTGGGGGGGGAGAGAGAGGGGAGAGTGGGAGTGACCTACAACTGAAGGAGCAGCTGCCTGTGCCTGGGACCAAGAAGCCCCTCTCCCTTACACAGGCATCAGCAGATGCCCCACAGCCTGCTTAAGGCCCCAACGTTCTCCCTTCACTCCTTTGGGACCAGCGATGGGTAGGACATGCAGCTTTGCAAATGCAGATGGCCCCAGGAGGGGCGACCACCAAGCTGTCATGAATCGTTGAAGGCCCAGGGAGTGAGTCTTCCCGGGATGCCCAGGCCAGAGATCCTCACTGGCTGCTTCCCCCGAGAGCAGGCAGCAGGCTACAGACGGAGCCTCGAGGGGAGGACAGAGGCCACCCCTGGATCACAGCCCCTACTGCTGCCCGGATGACATCTGGGAAGTCAAGTCAACTCCCCAGCTTGACACCCACGGCCTTGCCTGCTGTCTTCCCCCAGCCAGTCTCCCCAGACTTGGTTCTCCCTTCCGCCTCGCCCTTGCTAGACAGAACCATGCCCCACTTGGCCCTCTCTGGGCCTTTGATAAGCTGTTCCCTCTCCTGGCAGTGCTCTCCCCCTGCCTCTCCCTGTCGAAATTCACCCATCCTTTGAGATCCAGCCTAAATGCCTCCCCCTTAACCCTGCCAGGTAGGAGCACTTTCTGATGTTCAGTAATGACCATTTTTAACTGTCTCCTAGTTTTCCTTCTGGGCTGACCCCAAGTTCCAGGAGGGCAGGATCTGCACCCCATGCAGCTGATTTTCCTCTACAAGTTCTAACCAGCCTGGATGTGGGGATGTTCCTGGAAGCCAGCCCAAAAGTTGGCTGGTGCTGGATTGGGTGGCATGCTGCGGACCTGGACTGGGGCACTGGTAAAGCATTGTGCCCTGAGATTTGCCCCTGCTCAGAATTCTAGACCCAATGCCACACAGGAATGCCTTGATAATGGGATGTGGGCTCAGAGAGGGGCACTGGGGGGGAGGATATGATGAGAAGACAGGGGCTTTTCTTAGGAGTTGTGACATGGACTCCACATCTGTGAGATGTCAGGGACGCCACAGTGGGCAAATAGAGAAACCCTGAGGTAGGCAAACTGTGGGGACAATTGGTTCAGAGGCTGAGGCTGGCCATCTACAAGTAAGAAAGAGCAATCCATGGAGGTCATCTGTCTGTCCGTCCGTCCGTCCATCCATCCATTTATTTACCTATTCATGTGTTCAACGAGCAATGCCGAGCACCTACTGTGTGCCGAAGCCTGGGTGGTTTTACACACGTCACTCCATCTACTCCTCACGACAGCTGTTACGGAACGTTGTTATCTCAGGTGAGGCCTCTGATCCTCAGAGAAGTGAAAGTTCAGGGTCACACAGCTGGCAGGGGCCAGAACAGGATTCACACTTAGGTCAGGATTCTCCAGGGCTTGTGCTCTTCCCACGCCAGAGAGAAACAAATGGCTTATTTCTCAGTCTTTCCAGGGCTTCGGGCTGAGCTGGACTTGTGGCCCTCAGGCAGTATGATTAAGCCTTGTTCTTTGTCTGGGAAGTGGCCCCACCCAGTGCCCCCACCAAAATTTTGCTACGAGCCAGCTGTCTTTATCTTCTAACATCTTTGCTGACAATGTCGGGGTGGGGTTCTGGAGCAAAGCTCCCGTGGTGGAGGTTCTGGCAGTGGGGGAAGTTTGGCTAGACACGGGGTGCTCTTCCTTCGCCAGGAGGTAGGATAGTACCTGGAAAGAAGGATCCAGCAGGCGCCAAAGAGGGAGGAAGAGCTGCAAACGTTCTCCAGAGTCACCTGGGAGGTTGTTGAAAATGCATATTCCTGGGCCCCGTCCCTATTGAGTCTTTTGTACAATCTGGGTGGGCACAGAAATCTGAATTTTTAACAAGCCCCAAAGGATTCTGATGTGGATGGTCAGAGGCCTGACAAGGAACTGACTGAAACCAAGACTGCCCGTAATGCCACAGATCACACCACTGTTTTGTGCAGATGCATCACACAGCTGATTGGCACTGAGCTGAATACCCAAAAACCCTTATTATCATTATCATTTTCCTTTTCACATGCGCTGAGGCAGTTGATATCTTGGACTCCATAAGCAGATCCTTACATTGACCTCTCTTCAGACTCACCTCTTTAAATATGGTCCCTCCACCCAGCCTGACCAAATCTTTCCTGATCCAAGTTTCATCATTCATTGCATTTGCACCCTTTTCAGCTTTTATCCTTTGCAGATCTGAGAACTCCACCGCCCCCTCTTTATACAAGTTCTTGATAAACATGTTGAAGGGTCCAGGACCAGGGCTTCATAAGCAGCCCCTCCATGCTGCCACCCCCGTGCTCTGCAGGGCTGGCTGAGCTGGCCTCGGGAGTGTCCCCCTCGTTCCGGTCAGCCGGATGCAGAGGCGGCCTGGCTAGGGCCCCGAGCTCACTGCTCACTGAATTTTGGATGCATCAACCATGCCACCAAGCTCACAGACGGGCAGAGCGGGCTCCTGTTGGCGTCCCCTCCTGAGAATCGGGCCTGCCTGGGCGTCCACACTGCATTTGGGCATTCTTTAGTGCTCCAGGCCAGCAGCCACACGGACGTCCTCAACGTCTGTGACCCAGAGGATGGGGTGGGGAGAAGACTCACTTATGGGAATTTGGTTTTCTGGGAAGGTGGAGGTTTGAAGAGGTGGTCAATTTAATTCACCGCAAACCTTTGAACGAAATGCCTCCCTTCCTGCTGGGGGGAAGGACTGAGCTGCTGCCTCATGCTTGGGCAGGAACTTGAGCCCCTGAATGGTCACATGCAGAGAGGAGGACAGGGGCTCAGCGACTCAAATTCTCTGGGCCTGGCTGGGAACAGAGAGCTCGGAAATTCCATCAGGGACTGCAACAGCTCCAAATGTTCCCCACATTTCTCTGAGGACCTACTCACCAGAACTCGAGTTTCTTTTGAGTAATCCTTCCCCCTAAATGTGTTCCCCACCCTAACTGGGGGTGGGGTGGGGGAATGAGGGTGAGGGGAGAGGCAGGAAGCAAGCATTGGCCATGCTGCTAAATACTCGGGGCTGGTTGTCTCCACAAACACCATCAGCTACCAGGATGGAAAGTGGGGAAGCTTAGGAGAGAGAAGCAGAGGGTCCCCTAGTGCCCCCCAACCCAGCTGACTCTACTGGGCTGTTTCTTGGAAAGGAAAAAGTTCTTCCTGCTTCTCTGGTTCTGAAGCTCCTTCACTAGGTTCGAGCTGAGCTGTCCTTCACCCCTGTGGGATTCGCCCGATGTTCTCATGCTCTCTGAAGGCAGCCGCCCTTGAGCTAACTAACCCCTGCCCTTCTCTGGCTGCCCACTCCTTTGGCCCCTGTCTATCTGGATCCTGCTCTTTTAGGGGCCTGGGGAGGGAGGGCCTGACCCCTTACTCCTCTCAGCCATTAGCCGGGGCATACGGTCCTCGCCACCCCCCAGCCCGTGCCCAGGGTTGGGAGCACTTTGACACACAGCCCCGGCCCTCTCTGGAGCTGGAGGCTGCTGTGGCAGAAGCTTGGGTCTGTAAAAAGGAGAGAACATGGAGGTAGCTGGGGGAGGAGGAAAGAGGAGACTGTCCACGCTTTGCTGCCGTCGGGAACTGCGACCGGCCAAGCCGCCTGTCAGGTCAGCTCTGAGCCAGAGCCTGGCCTGCCCCATGGAGGCGGGAGAGGGCCCTCCCGGCCGTTGTCCCTGAGGTGAAAACGGAGCCTGAGGAGAGGAATGAAAAGCAACAGAACCCCTTCATGCCAATCATGCCCCTGAGGAGGTCAGGCCCGCTCTGCCGTGAGCTGGCACCGTGAGCTGCCGCGGAACAAGTCCCCCAGCCCGGCTTCTCTGGCAGGGACGTGCACGGCCGCGGTTCACAGTGGGGTTAACATGGCTCATCTTCCCAAGCGTCAGGTTTGCCAAATGGTGGGAAAAAAACTCCCATGATTTTAATGCTGAAATAGCCATGTATATGTTATGAAGTAGCATGCAAAAGTCACATCAATTTTCAAGAAGGCACAAGACTGTAAAGGAATTGCAAACTTGGAGCACCTTCGAGCTGTGCCCCCAGATGTCTATTCTCCATTCCCCTTAGACAATTAACCAGGCCTTCTGCCTCAGTTTCTTCGCCTGAGAAGTGGGATGACCGTAGTCCTACACACGACGAGGATGAACAGTGATGGGGCCAAGAGCGGTGTGAGGAACAGCAGGCATTTCAGTCTTCTGTGCTGGCAGCCGTCACTCTCCACACTGCTGTCCCAGGAGAAGAACCCTCATTTAATGGTTCACTCGGCTCTCCCCGGCAGAGCTGGGTGTGGCAAACCTCGGTCTCCTGGCTGGGTGCCTGGTCACCCAGATCTGAGTGGCCTGGAGACTTCCTACATGGGCCCTCTCCAACCTGGAATCCCATAGCCAAACTTCATTCATTCATTCGTTCGTTCATTCACTCAGGGCAGTGTCTCTAGCACAGGGGCAGCCTGGTGCAGGGTACCCTCAAAATCCATCCCTAAACTCCTTCTTTCCCTCCCTGAGCTGGAGAAGCCAAGGATGGGGAGATGGGGTGCCCCTTCTTTCTGTGACTTAGGGTGTCAGGACAATTTCCAATGTGTCACTACCCTTAGGAAGGAGGCTGTACACTGCCAGCCTGCAGGCTTGAACGTGGCACGTATCCAGGTCAGTGGGGCCCATGTCATGAGTTAGAACTTGGAAATGTCCCCTGAAAGGCTGGGTTTCTTATTTCTCTCAGAAGCTCAGGCCTGACACAAGTGAGCCAGCGTGAGCAGTGGCTGCCACCTTTATAACCGTCTTTGCCACAGTCCCCACCACACGTCGGGCCTCCCACTGGGCCCACCTGTCCACTTCTCCTGTTCCCATCACGTGCCAGCCACCGTGAGCAGGAGTGTGTGGCCCCGGTCCACCCTAGCTCCCTGATTGCCAAAATTGTGAGAAGGGGTGCTTGGTCAGCTGGGGCTTGACACCCACAGCCCTAGCGAATGTTCCTCATTTAAAAGTGGAGTGTTTCTGAGCCTCTGGAGCAGCTGGTGAGAGGTGGGTGTCAGGGAAGGCTTCTTCCCTGTCCCCAGGAGGCACCTCAGCCCTCACACTGCCCTGGTCATTGGAGGGGCTCGGGGGTTTGCAAGAGAGTCTCAAGGGAGGTCCAGTTCTGCTGAGGTTGCTGGAGAAGAAGCAAGGTGGTCACATTTCCCACCCCTAGAACCTGTGACCCCGGGGCCCAGGCTTCCCCACACTGCAGGCCAAGGGATATCCCAGAGCAGCTGCCATGTCAGGCTGGGAGCTCCCAGTTCACCAACCTCCCCAGGTCATGAGGGACCACAGGGTGAGGTCAGGGGCCATCTGTGTCTCTGCCTTTCCCAGGCACAGCCAAGCCTTTCATTCATTCATTCACTCAACACATAATTGTCCAGTTCCCACTAGTGTCAGTGAATGTGTGAGGCGCCACTTCCTCCCGTGTGACCTTGCGCAAGTCACCATGTCTGCACCCCACCTCTCTTATCTGTGAAATGGGGATATGACAGGATCCACCCCAGAGAGCTGTTAGGAGCATTAACTGAGATGATGCATGTGTCCTGGGCTTGGCATAGAGCTGGTACACAGCAAGTGCTCCATAAATGTTAGCCACATCATCAGCGCTATTTCTAACAAGCGCATTCAGGTCGCTGACCTCTGTTGCCACCTCCCTGGCTCTGGCCCCGTTTCTCTGCCTCCTCTGCCTCTGTCCCTCTCCTCTCCTCTTGCCTGCTGTCCTCCTGCCCCCAAGTCTGGGCCCCAAAGCCGCGCGGCGACCCTGCCTGCGGTCCCTGCCCCTGCGCAGCCCTCCGCGGGGCCCCCGCCAGGTGCACAGAGGCCGCATTCTCCGGGCAGGCGTCCCCTCGCCCGCTCCTGGGGGACCCTACCCGGCGACCTCGCGACCCCGCCGTTTGCGCGGGCAAAGAGAAGCCTTTTGTTCCCGGGCCGGGTCCCGCCCGGCCCGCGCGGCTCCCGCCCTAATCCGGCTAATTACCGTCCACATGGCGGTCCAGGCCGCGCGCTCGCCCACCACTTTCCCACGGCCGCAAAGAAAGCCCCTCAGTGCCGCGCCGAGAACAGAGCGGCGATTCAGCCGCACAGCGCCCGCCCGCCGCTCCCCAAGGGCTCGCGCGCCCCTCGGCGACCCCCTTTTCTGCGCCGTCCTCTGCCTCTCTCTGTCTCTCGGATGGCTCCCTCACTATTTCTCTCTGGTTCTTTCACTGTCTCCCTCCCCGTGCGTTTCTCTCTGACCTGCTCCTTCTCTGCCATCTCCCTCTCTGCCTGTCCTCTCCGAGGCCTGCTTCTCTCTCTTCCCTCACCGTGGGTCCACTGGGGGTCCGGGCCAAGCCGAGCCTCGGCTGCCCCAGCTCAGCTGCCTCAGGCCCTCCTGAGGGCCCTCCTTGGGGCACCAGGGCCCTGGGCCCCTGTATAAGGGAACCAAGGAAGCTCTGGAGCCAGCTAGTTTCTTGAGGGTGTGTGGGGTGGGGGGCCCAGGCTCTCTCTAGACGGGGCAGTTCCAAGGTAGTGAGCAGCCCCTGAGATATCTAGCACTGGGCCAGGGAAGGGGTGGGATTGGAGGAGCTGAGTGGGCCCAGGGGGCTCAGCTCAGGGCGCCCTGTGGCCAGGAGAGAAAAGGGGGAGCAACTTGGACGTAAATCCCAGGCCTGGGGGCAGCCACTAGCCTCAGTGGGGTTGGCCCAGGAGAGGGCCTGGATTGTCCTTGAAGTGGGTCTACCCCAGACACCATGGAGTCTAGACCACTGCTCTTCTAGAATCCACTGGAGTGCATGGTCAAAGGGGTCTGGGCCAGCTGTGGAACAGGTCCTTTTGGCCATTTTAAGGTGCAAGAAATTCATTCATTCACTCAACAAATATTAATTGAGAGCTTACTATGTGCCAGAAACCATTCTGGTCAACCAGGGAGAAAGCCATGCACAAAACCAAGATCCCTGTCGTACCTTCTAGCGAGAGGAGGTAAGCAAATAAGGAACCCTAGACCGCCAGATGGCGGAAAGGGCTGTGGAAAAAGTAAAGCCAGAAAGGCACGACGGGAGCTAGGGTTGAAGACGGCATTAGAAGAGTTCTCCCAGAATCAGTCAACACCTGCGTGGAGACCTGAAGCCACGTCAGGGTGCTCCCACTCCAGGGGAGTGACTGAACTTGGGGGCAGGTTCCCTCCAGAGCCACCCTGGGGACTCTTCCCAGTGCTCTCAGGCCTGTGTCACTGGGGGATGCCAAGGCCCACCAGGGCTGGTGGAAGTACCCGCTTACCAAAGGGTGGTGGCCAGGGAGGGGCTGGCAGGTAGATCTGTGCTGCAAGGAAACTCCTCTTGTCCCCTGTTTTCCTTATCTTTTCCTCACCACAATCAGGGATTTTCTGACAATGATGATCTTTGAATGAACAGGCCACAAATAAACTACACAGCCCCAAGGGGGATGGAGATGGGGTGTGCTTCTGGCCAGGGGCTGGTGGTCTGTGTCTGAGGAGGAGAGGTAGGGCCATCCTGGCTCTGCAGAGAAACTCAAAGACTTCTTTACATTGAGGTCACTAAGGGAAATGGCTTAGTGAGTTTTGTGAGTTCATAAATCACAAAACAACATGGCGTTGTTGTGGGCACTCAGATCAGGAAGATAAGAAAGGAATAAAGAGACAAACATGAGGCTCACGTAAGTCTTAGAGCAGCCAGGAGAACCTGAGGGACTGGGAGAAGCAGGTCAGAAGGGCATGCTGCAGGACCCACAGTTGCTTCGAGCCTGGGAAATAAGATTTTTGTGAGTGTGTTTGCTGAGTGTGATGTGAGGTATGTATGGTGTGTGAAGTGTGTGTGGCATCTGGGTGGACACAGAAAACCTGTGTGACCTTTCTCAACCTCTCCAGCCAGCTCACCCGCACCCCGTCCTTGCCCGACCTGGCTGAGCCTGGTCCTGGCTGAACTCTGACTGAATCTGCTCCCAGAGAGGCGGTCGGTGGTGGGTGGACAGTAGACAATCTCCACCTGCCAGGCCAAAGTGGGGCCAGCTAGGCTTAGGGTCCAGACACCCCTAAACCTGGAGAAACTGGGTATGGGGTATACAGGAAATCTCTGTACTATCTTCATAATTTTTCCATAAATCTAAAACTATCCTAAAACCAAAAGTTTACTTTTTAAAAATTGAAAGCTTCTTAAGTTGGTGATAATTCATAGACTATGGCTCCTGGTATAGTTGAGATAGGTGGAAATGGGAGAAGCCCTTTGGGAAGGTTTCAAGGAAGTGCAGAGAGAATTTTGGGAACTTCACGACTGCGGGGCTGGCAGGAGGATTTGTGCTGCCAAGCCGTGGTGTCAGCCTTCCTGGTTCTGGGGTACTTGGCCTGGGGCCCCTCCTGCTAGCCCTCCCTGGATCCCTGCCTGATCACTTGGGGCCGGGCGATTTCCCAGGTGCCACCAGCCAGCCTCCCTTGGGGCCAAGCTCTGCCTGTGGGGTGGACTTCTGCCCAGGCCCCCTGGTCCCCTGGCCCCTTTTTGCACCTAGGGCCCCGTAGACTGGGGGCAGGGGTGGGAGGGAGGGGAAGAAGGAGGTGTTGGGAGATGGGGGACCCTTAGTTCCTAAAATTCACTGGGAAACAGAAGCCCTATCATCCACACATCTC
>JAQZBX010045494.1:6024-21122 GCA_029593785.1 Cabassous unicinctus | reverse complement strand
TGAGGTAGACTTGAAAAAGCCTCTAGCAGCCCAAAGGGAGCTGTCCTGATCATAGATTGCCTGTTAGAAAAGTTTTGCATTTGAGGGAAATGGCAAAGCCCTAGTCCCACTGCCCTTCTCCGTCACTGGCTGGTTGTCTCTTCCCTCAAATGTGTGATCTTGGCTACCAGCCTTATGCTCAGTCATGGGCTGGGGAGAGCCCTGAAAATGTGACGCTGGCTGAGATGGACCTTGAAGAGGCTAATAGCTGGATGCTCTCAGTTAACCACACTCCTGCATTTGGGCAGCAAGTTCATTCTTGAAGGTGGAGCTGAGGGGTCCATCTCTGTGTCTGTCACAGTCCATCACATGCACCTCATGGAGCCACTGCTTACTACGTGTATGAGTAGCAACTCCACAAGGGCTCGGGTGGTCATCTCTTCCTGAGGGAAAACAGAATAAGAAAGTTAGAGGGCTGAACTACAGACCCCCATGCTGCAGTTGGTTGTGGAAACAACTGGCACTTATCATAACCCTTTTCCAGTAACCATTCTAAATTCCTCTCAACCTCAGTAATCACCTCTGATGGTCTTGGTGGCTCACATGATGGTGTGACCCAAACCCTTATTCCCAAAGGGTCTGAGCTGCAGTTAACCTTTTCCTTCTTAGGCTGGGATTGCTGCACTTGTCCAATCACCATTAGATAAGGGAGTACCAAGAAATGCCCTTGTGCATCACCCAAGTTCTGCCCCTACTTGTGTAATAGCAGTATTACCTCCTTCTGCTGATCAAGGTCAATTACCCGTAACAAAAGGGTGACTCACTTTTTGCTTGTTGATGCCTGGACCCAAGAAACCCAAGTGTGTAAGAGGCAGCTGTAGCTTGCTCATTGCGATCCTTCTACCTCTGTGGAGAAACACTGCAGATCCCAGCATTGTGGATCAAGGAAGAACTTCTCACTGTTGGCTATTAGGGTTGATGGTAAATAGGGCCACTTCTGCTTCCATCTCCTGTTTCCTGGACCCATGCATTCTTTCTATTGAGACACAGAGTGTCTGATTCAATGTGTGCTGAAAACAGGAGGAGGCTATCTTATCCTCACAGGGTCTCATCTCCAAACCGGCCCTTCAGCTGTGCCTTTAGCATGCCATCCCAACACCGTGTCAGGTTATCAACTTCTGGGTGATAGAGCCATTGATTACCATGGTCCTGGACCTACTCCCACACCTCCTTCACTATAAGTATGTTAAAGTGGGTTCTTTGATTATATGCTTTAACGTGTGGGATTTTCTTACCTTTTAACCAAGCATTCTTTGAGCTCCTGGGTAGTAATGCAGGTTGAGTTGCCATGGGCAGGAAAAGCAATCCTAAACCTTGAATAGATATCTATTATTGTGAGGAAGAATCACTGACCCTTTCAAGATGGAAGAAGCCCAGTGTAGTTGACTTACTCCCAAGTGGATGATTGGTCTCCTCAAGGTGGCTCAACTTTGGAAACTGCTGCTGGCAGATCAGATATTCAGAGACAGTAGTGTCTAAATCAGTTTTGGCAAGTGTAAGCTGATGCCGCTGGGTCCAGGCATAGTCTCTATACTGCTGCTATGGCCTCTTGGTTTGTGTTCCCATCTTACCAGCACTGGGATGACTACTGATAAAGGCTGGTTAATGATAACCGCCTGAGTCATTTTGCCTACTTGATTGTTCAGTACCTCTTCTGTGATGGATACAAAGATTTTCACACTTTGTATCTATCCATTTGTTCATTCACATGTTTTTATCTAAGAATTCCTTGTATCCAATCTTCTAATTGTTTTCACATTAGGTCCCTGACCAGATGGCCAAGCATTTGCCACTGCATTCTCCCTATAAATTCTAATCTTTGCCCACAAAGTGTATGATAAGGTTTATTCCCCAAAGGTGTGCTCATTGGGAAGATTTTACCTTACCACATGTCTTTCAAGACCATCCCTGAGTAAAGCTGTAGTGTGATGTCATCCATTCGATGCCAGCACCTCCATTCCAGGCCAGCCCATCTGTAAATCAAGCTTGAGACTTTTTCCTCCTTCTTTTGACACCACACCCCCCATATGACCTACGTCATATGTTACCTGAGGGAGGGGTAACAAGGGGGTCTGGGATACCTCTCATGCAACTTACTTGTGCCCTCTTGTTTTGTTTATGCTTGATTCTGGATGTTGTGCTGAGTTGTTGTCAAGCACTCCAAATTCTATGATATAGTGTGCCCAGTAAATCCCACCTCCTGATGGGCAGTTCTAGATGTATAGTCCCTTTGCATCCCATGATCAAGGGTGCCATCTCTACCAGGACCCCATGGTATACCAGGAGCTCTTTTTCAAAAAGTGTGTAATTCTTCCCTATAGATGGTATGGACTTGCTTGAGAATTCTAGGGGTTTTCACTATGATTTTCTGACTCAGAAATGCCACATGACATATTTTTCCACCACTGACACCCTTGACATCATAGGATCTGCTAGATTTTATGGCCTAAGTGGCAGAGCTGCTTACACTCTAACTTGGTCTTGTTGAAGCATCCATTCCTGCTCCAGGCCTCACTCAACACTGACAGTCAATGTCATCCGGCATGTAGGCCACAATAGTATACTATGCGTGGAATGTGTCTCCTCCAGACATCAGGTTTCCTTCTTTGTTGCAGGGGATGCAAGATGCAGCCATTTGTCTTTTATGTTGGAGGGGATTGGCTGGCATGCTCATTACCACTTTAAAATCCCTGAAAAATTTTCCAAAGTGGCACATCCTAAACTTCCCACTCTGATGATCATACATTGAATGGAGGCCTCCAGCATGCTTGTCCTGCATTATCAACATGTTACCATTGATGGAATGGATCCATGTGATGTTCTATGGTTTTTCCAGGTGACTTACATCTCTTCAGACTATATTAGGACAGAAAGTAGGAACTAAGGTAGCCCAATGGCAGAATTGTAAGTGCATATTGTTTTTCATTACATGTAAATGCAAACTATTTCTGATCCTCTTTCTTGAAATAAATAGAAGAGTATTTTCCAAATCACTGACAGTATACCATGGCACCTTAGGTGGTATTTATCTGCTCTAGCAAATATGCCACATCAAACAGCTGTAAACAAGGCTATTATTGTTTAAGTTTCTAGAGTCTTTAGTTATTCTTCAGGATTCATCTTATTTCTGCAGGTGCTGTACTGTTGAATTAAATGTGTATAAGATAAGGGTCGTTACTCTGCATCCCTTAGATCTTTAGGAAGTAGCATTGGTCTCTGCAATACTATTCTTCATTCACCATCTTGACTGGAGTGGGGGGAAATTTCCAAAACTTCCACTTCATCTTTCTTACCATGATAGCTCTTTCACCAGAGTCCAAGAACCCAATCTGGGGATTACTTCAACTGCCAGGTATGTCAATCACAATTGTTCATTGTGGACTTGAAAGATTGACCAATAGCTTGGTCCACAGACCCAGCATGCACAATGTAAGTCAAACATTGTCAAGGAGTCCATTTATTATCTGATCTTTACATGTCCATAGTCTAATAATTGGACCAGGATGATACTTTCTGTCTCTGGATATCAATGTCAATAAGCTCAATCCTCAAGATATCTGGGTGTTCCCATTTCCCCATTGTGCAGCCTCTTGACTAAAGACCCATAGATCCATTTGGGGAGGCTCTGGGGGAATCTTTACAGTATATATGTGCCAAAATGTTGCAGGTTCATTCGTCCAGGGGACCAGCTTCCTATTTTGAGTCAATTGGTTCTGTATCTGGAAAGTGGCTCAGGTCTGGAAATTAGACAAGGGATCATGGCAACTTACAGGGGCAAGTGCCACCAGCCTCTTATTCACCCTTTCTTGTTCTTTTTAGATTACAGATAGCAAGTAATGCCCTTGTTGGCCTCCCATATTTTTGCTCTTAGAGAAGCTCTATTCTTTTACCCATCTCCCTGATTTTCACTGGGTCAGGATCCTTGGTTGCCACTCAGACTTTGTTGGTTGTTATAATAATAATGATGACCCCTGGCTTCTGCCTGTTAAGTGGTGCTACCTGATCTCTATTGCTTTGGGGCCCTATGATCCCCTTGCCATCAGTCATACAATTCTGAGACAGACCCTCCTGCTTTTAGCCCTAACCTACAAAGGAGGCTACCACTGAACTTCACAGATTGGTACATTCCTGACAGCCTTGGTGGGTGGTGTGTCCTTCAGGCCCTTTCGTGGAACACAGTCTTCCAGTGGGTGTTCTGACCCCAAAGATATATCCATTCTGGAATATCCATTTCCCTGAGCTTTGTAATCCCTTCCTCTGGCAATTCAGACATTTCTGCCTTGTCCAGTTTGGGCCATTAATTGGTTTTTACCACGATCCTAGTGGTGATTTTGCAAAGTCCCCTAGGGTTCTTGCCAGAGTATTAACTCCTGGTATCTCAAGTCCATAAACTCACATTATCCAGTGTATCTCAAGTCCATAAACTCACATTATCCAGTCTTGTTTTCCAGCCCCCTTAATTGGGCACCTGATAGTGTAGTCCCATGTGGATGCCCCAGCCCCTGTTTATGCCTGCTGGCTGGGTATGGCAGCTACTTTGAGGTGTAGTCTCTTTGCCCCATCAAGCACTGTTTATAAGCCTGAAGTTCAGGAGAGGATGGGGGGAAGATACTGAAGGGGCACCTCTTGTATTATGGTGGGAAGACTGACTTTTTATATCTTCCTGTGCTAGGGTAGTACCAGCCCTTAAAGGGGAGAATGATGACTTAGGTAGTCCCAGAAGGTTCAGAGAAGCCTGGAGAAGCAAAGTCTTTGGGGGCATCTACTCAAAAGTCCCTATTGCATGTTTCAGTGTTCTAGTTTTCACAAATAGGACCCTATCTTCACATAACAGATTCTCAATGGAGCATTCAGAATTCTTTGAAGAACAATCAGTCTGACTATTAAACCCTGGGCTTACTCTTCAGGTTTTTCTGATTACCCATTTCCTGAAATGTAGCCTTTTTAATAAGCCACCAAAGAGATTCTTCTGTTCCCACACCTAGTTTAAAATTTTTGTTAATTGCCCTCAGCTTTTCATTATCCATCTGGAGGCTATCAATGCAGTGTAGTAACAACAGTCCAATTCATTATTCTTACATCCGTCATTGCCCCTGTACATTTTATATACTGAATCCTTGCACAGGCTGGTGTGGGCACCTCTACTGGCAAGACATTGCAGCTCACCACATTGGAAGTTTCAGTAGGTGGTCCTGGCACCACCTACCACCGGGGATGGGGAACACTCACCAGCTGGGCAGTGAGGGACTCAGGGCAAAACCACATCTCACCATCTGTTTTCTCAGACTTCTCCTAGTAGGCACTATCACAGGATGGGTTCTCTGAGAAGCAGACTCTGCGATGGAGTGAGGCATGCAAAGGGTTTATGGGGAAATAACACCTATGGAAAAAAAGTGGTGGAGGGAGCAGGGTTGGGCAGGGGTATCCAGCAGATCTGGCAAAGTCACTGCCAGTCCAGTGGGGGAGCTGCAGGGCAAAAACTACCTGTTCAAGGAGTCCCAGATTTGGTCAAAATGGTTTAGATCCTCATAACACCTTGCTCAGTCACTGAGTGGGAGCCACCCAGAGAGAAACACGACTTCTTTTCAAAAGCTGAGAAGACCTTGTAGGAGATCAGAGCTGGTGGTTGTCAGCTAACCACACTCCTTGTAGCTGGGCCATGAGTATGAGCAATACGTCCTTGAGGCTGCCTCAACTGTAAACCTTTTAGGGAATGTGATGAATTTGCAATAAATGAGACACTTTTCAGAGTGTGTAGCATGTAGCGTAGGTTTCATAATGTAACTCTATCCCTTTGTTTTATCAGAAAAATGTTTGGCTAAATATTAAGGACTGACTAACTTACACAGTACTGAAAAACAATTTAAAAATTCAGTGCAATGGTCCTACTTACTCATTTTTATAGCAATTTTAATTAGAGATACTATTTTTGAATGCAACAGCCATGTCCCGGGCAGAGGACTTGAAAGATATTATTTCTCATCCTCACAATGGAAGTATTACAATGGAAAGATTAAGAACAGGAATAGTAGAACGTCTTAACTTCTAGTCCTGAAATTCCCCCCATTCACAATTTGACTTTGAGCAAGTTCCTTAACCTCTCTGAGTCTCAGAGTGTGCTAAGCCTGCCTCTCAGCCTGGGTTGGGAAATGAGGGAGTGGGACCCATTCCTGGATTTGATGCTTACAAGATTTGTGATTTTGGGAAAAATCGTTTAATCTTATTGCACCAAATGTTGACCTCATTAATATCTAAGGTCCCTTACAGCTTTAAGATTTTATGACTTTGACAGACAATTTCTTAAATCTCCTTCAAAACTAGAGATTTTCATCATTAAAATTGTGTTTGATTTGTCAGAATCATCTTCCTGATTTTCAATATGCTTCCATAAGGTGCTAGGAGCATAGTTCTGGTCTGAATGGACCCTGAAATACCAGTTTCCTAACTGGTGATGAGAAAGTTTGAGTTTTCATACTAGTTTTAAATTTCTCCTGTCTTTCAGGAAACAGATTGTTGGGACTTTGGTTTCAGGGAGACAAGGTCAAATTATACAGTAATACCAGTTGAAGTCGTTAGCCAGGAGATGGACTTTATCCTAAAGTCAACGAGACTTTAATTCTGACTAATGGAGTGCCTGACTTATCCATCTTGGTAGACTTGCTTGGATTCCCTGCAGGTGTTTCTTGTTTCCATTTCCAGAAACAGAGCTGGTGATTTATTTGCTGAAATGCATGACCACTCACTTGTTTTTGTCCTGATGAATGATTTATTACCCTCCATTATGCACAAGGGACAGAGTTGTTTTACTCTTCTATTATTTTTGTTTTTATTTGCTGTTAATAGATACACAGCAGGCAAGTTAGAAAACAAACCTTATTGGTGATGGGTGCATGGTTGTACATCTAGTTTGTGCAAAGACAAAGGTCCCTCTTTTTCACCCATAATGTGGAAGCTTGTTGGGCCTTCTTCATTGGCCTTCTTGCAGACACTGTGACATAGAGGTTGAATTTGGGCTTTAGTGTCCTACTTCCTGTGTTCAAAACTGACATCTTGTCTTATTAGCTATGAGTCCATAATAGCAAACGCTTATACAGGGTTCACTTTGTGCCAGCCCTGCTTCTAAGCACTCAACATATATTAGGTCATTTAATGCACACACCAAGTCTATGAGGTAGGCACTACTGTTATTCTTATTTTATGCATATAAAACTGAGGCACAGAGTTTGTCATTGACCTAAATCATACAACAGAAAAAGATCTGAATCCATTTCTTCTCACTTCCAAATCCTGACTCCTACTGACTGCTCTAAGCTGCATGCATTACCAGGGTGGGACGCACCTTAGGTTCACGAAGCCCATCTGCTCCCTTCCATTGGCCTTACTCTTCCATCTTGACATGCATCTCTCCATCCTTTCAGCTTCTCCAAGAACTAGGCCTCCATCTTGGCTGTAGCTGTCTGCACACCTGTTCACACACGTGTGTGTACACACACACACTCACACCATACACTTGACAGTTGCTGTTACGAATGTACAGAAAGCATATCCTCCATGCTCTTTGCTCTGACAGGTGGACTTGAAAGTTGGTGTATTTGTATTATATTGTTGTGTAACAAATTACCACAAACTTAGGAGCTTAAAACAACACTTGCGTATTTACTGTTTCCATGGGTCAAGAGTCCAGGCCCAGCTTATCTGGGTCCTCTGCCCCAGGGTCTCACCAGCCTGCAATCACACAGGTCAGGCTCTGTTTTCCTCTGGAGGCTCAACTGGGGAAGAATCTTTTCCAAGCTCACTCAGGTTGTGGGCAGAATCCATTTCCTTGAAGCTGTAAGACTTCTTACTGGCACCAGCTGGAGGCCACCCTGAGGTCCTGGAAGCTGGCCGCTGTTCCCTGCCATACCACCTTCTCCACAGCTCTAACAAGGCTCTTTGTTTCTTTAAGGCTGGCAGGAGACTCTCTAATTCTAATCTGCTAAGATGGAGTCTTATAAAACTAAATGTAATCACAGGGGTAACATCTATCACCTTTGTCATATTCATTGGTTATAAGCAAGTTACAATTTCCACCCACACTCAAGGGGAGGGGATATACGAAGGTGTGACTCAATGGGCATCACCTCTGAGTGTGTCTGCTACACTTAGGTTCACCAAGCCACCAATTCTTTCCCTACTGACTAGTCTACATGGAAAACCAAATGATACTCAGAATGTTGTTCGGTGAGTAACCATGGAATCCAAGAAATTGGAGTGAAATGATGATAATGGGTAGTAGCAAGTGATAAAGCTAAGATGTTTTAAGCATTCTTCATTGTGGGGTTGTGCCTCTCCTTGGCACCTAATTTTCATATGCTCTCATCTTGAGGTCCTTTCCTCTGGATAGTGCTTGGAATAAATCTGTCCAGCGCTTACTCTGTGATTTGGGTTAAAATCCTGACTCTGCTAATTACTGGATGCATAACCTTAGGCTAATCTCTTAAACTTCCAGAATTTCTGCCTCCTATAAAATGGGACTCATTTTACCTATCTCACTGAATTGTGGGCTGATGGTGCTAAACTCCTAGCTCATAAGAGGCACTTTATCAATGTCAACTTTCTATCATCCCTCCATTTCTTTCCTTTGTGTGGGACATTGTTTTTCTGTTGGCTCATTTGTTATTCAGGAATAGAATTATCTCCTTGGTGAGGTTTAAATTTTCACAGGGACCATCATATTCCAGTCATGTTTCTCCAAGACTCCATTTGAGACTACCCAAATCCTTGGGGAACGTGGCTGTTAATAGTGAATTACTTCTAGAGATGGACTCATCCCTTGCACTCTCTCTAATGTAATTCTCAGAGGGGGATCTTATCCTTAGGGATGGTGGCATTGCTGTTGCCCCTGAGTGCAGACTGAACTAGGTTTAGTTCTCTGTGTGCTTATGTACACAATGTACTTTGCAAGTATTTGTTGCTGTACTTACTCCTCCCATATTCACAAAGAGTCAGACTTAATAATATTTATTCTTTGCCTCTCCCTCCTGGTAAGGTACAATTACTCTAGGCATTCATTCTTTTGCACTAAGAAATTCTCTTACCTAGGACTTAGGGATACAGTTCCTACTGAATTATCCTGTGGCCAGTCCATTTTTGGGAGGTGTAAAAAAGACTAGGGAAAATGTCTTGCACTTTCTTCCTTGGCCAAGACTAAAGTTGGAATAGATGATGCAATTCGAGAGGTCTCAAGATTAAAACACCATTGTGTGTGAAACACTTTCAGTTCATTCCTGAGTAATTTTTTATTAGGACAAACCTAAGTGACAGGACTGTACAGCCCTGGAAACAGGCTCAAGGCCATTTGGGAATGGAATTCCAAGGTTCCTGGGAACCAGGATGTGGTCTAGAGGGGGGTGTGCAGCATGGGACCCTAGTGCTCAGGATAGCAGCACTGGTTTCCCTGAGATCATCATTTACAATGCTCACTTTCCTGATACTTTATCCTCCTGAGAGATTTGTAGCTGGGTCAAGGCAGTGGCCCAGGCAACTCTTCCAGCATCTCTCTGCTGGGTGATATGCTGGGAATCTATCTCATCTACCTGCCCAACCCAAGGTCTCAGTCCTGGATTAGTTAAGTTGGATTTAAATTTGGATCCAGGTGGAGGTTGGGTGTGACACAAGGGGAAACCGAGGCCATAATGGCATAAGAAAAGATTGTTTATAACTTACAGGTCACAGAGAAAGAGGGTTGCCATGAGGGGTTGACAGGAAGTGCGATTGGCTCAGGGGGCTCAGCAGGCAGGAAGCATAAAAGCAGAGCAAGAGGGACTTGTGGATTTGTGCCTTTATGTGTCCATTGGGTGGAAGTTAGATTTCCTGCAGGAGTCACAGATTGTTTAGTTTAAAGCAAACATGTGAAAAGGGAAAGGGACTGGGGGCCCGAGGGTGGTGGGGTGGGGAGCTTATCATTTGGGACCAGCTGTGGGTTTTGGATAAGCATGTGGGTCGGGGGGCTGGTGGACATCAATGCAGGTTTGGGCTCTCTGGGGGTATTTATACCCCAGGGCTGGAAAGCTGCTTTTTAACTAGGCCTAAGGTCAGTGTCGAGCCAAGTGATTTAGCCAGAGTAAGATGGATGCCAAGATAGCCTACAGAATGTTGTCAGGTAAAACAGTCAATCACTTGATGCCTCAGTCATTTGCAGGAGTGGCAGTTTGGGTGGCTGGTCACTGCCAGAGGTATAGCATCATCAAGCCAGTGTATAATGTGCTTAAGGATATTGGCTATTAAAAAAATGTCAATAAATAGTAAAACAGGAGCTGGAAGCCTTTGCATAGCCATTCCCCCCACCCCTCCACTGGATAGCTAGCAGGAAATAGTAGTTTTTTAGAGTCTGAGGTATTTGTTGGCACCTTTAAAAATACATATATATATATAATAACATTTATGTAAACAAATGCACATATATGCATATGTATTTATATATCATTTTACAAATATTTGTATGTATTGTGAAAAATTTGATTTTAACCCACAATAAAAGAATAAAAAAAAAGAAAAACCCTTAGTTATACTGTGAAACACCTTGACCTTTTGAGCCACCTTTCCTAAGTTGTTTTGAACAGCCCTGAGTTATTAGTACACGTGCAGCAGGAGATGGTTTTTTGTTATGATGTAAACATCCCTTTCTTTGGCCAGAGGTAGTCTGAGGCTAGGTGGCTATCCAAGGCTACCTGGGTCAGGGAATGTGTTTGTTGTTGTTTTAGTCCTTATTAGCACATGGAGGGATGGGAGCTTAAGCAAAGGAACTGAGGGCAAACGTGTGGGCCCCCAGACGTATGCTGGAAGCTTGTCTGTGCTGTGTGATATTGAAGATACAAGGTTTAGCATGCCAGTAGGGGGGTGGCAGAACACAAGGTGGGGGGCATGCCTCAGGGCTACAAGCATCCCATAAGGAAGTGGGGTCCATGGGTCCATGGTTAGGCATCTGCCATTTTAGCCCTGTAGTTGTCTGACATTTTCCCCATTTCTCAAGGCAATGTCTGGGTTTATCAGCTGGCTCAAGTGTAGGGCTGCTGTGGTTCACTGGGGTGACAGGAGCAGTGTGGGTGACCCTCAGTGGTGATCCTCTGTGTCGGTGAGCGAGTCGCTGAGGCAATGTCATCTGAGGGGGTGATTACTGAAGTGGCCCACCCAGAGGTGGGGATCGCTCCCAAGCAGCAATCCATAATGGATGGGGAATTTTGGCATGGGTTTTTAAATACCATTGGGTAGCTCTAGGCCTGATACCTCTGTAGGATTTTGTAAAATGGTGTCATCACAGAGCTCCATGGCTTTTAGGGCCTTGTCTAGGAAGCATCTAGCAAAGGCTTTGGCTCCTTGTTCCCAAATGGCCCCCTGCACTTCCCTCCGCAGGGAGAATATGTTTTATCCACAATTATATGCCAATTGGGTGATAATTTTTTGTAGGCTGTCTTTGCTATCTGAGCTCTTGTCTAACAATACTTTGTCTGGTAGGCTGGGACAGAAGACAATTAGCCATGCAGGTTTGATTTGATCATACTTGTAAGTCCATCAGTGCTGCATGAGAATCTATTTAGGTTATGCCTGGGTCAGGAATTATTTATGCACTGGTGTCGCTTGAGCCATATGACACATGGGTTAGATAGCTTTGGGTCATCACCCAAGCTCGGTGACAGCTTGGAGGCAGGTGGATAAGGAGCAATCTCCTCTGTCCCATTCCTGGGAACAATTTTAGGATTAGTCAAATATTGTTTGAGCATTCCTGGGCCTTGTGGTGAGGCCTTGTGGGTTGGTAAGTTGGGCAATGACCCATGCAGCCAGCAAAAGTACTAAAACCCAGAGCCAGGGTGATCATTGAAATTGTGCCAGTTGGTGAGGACCGGCTTCTGTGGCTGCTACTTGAGTCGTGGCTGGCAGACTTGGTGCTGCTTGTCTCTTGCTGAGAGATTGCACAGCGCTTTCCCTCAGGGTTTGTTCTTTGTTGTGTTTGCCAGGCTGGGTGTTGTGCCCTGCTTGGGTAATGGGCAATCATAGCACAGTAAAAGGAGGTCACTTTTTTATGTGACTGGCATTGACCTGATGGAGTTTTCTTTCACCTCTAAAGATTGTTCTACTACTTGGTTTGGGAGTGATCATTTTTACTTCCTGGTGGCTCCGGCAGTGGTGGGAAGTGGTCCCATGTAATTAATATGGCAAAAGGAGAAGAGCTTAATGCCACCCTGTGGAGTGTGACCCCATTTATGGGATAGCAATGTTTGGTTTTGGAGCAAAGTCACAGCCTTTAGTAACTATTTTGGCCAGCAATAGGCCCAGAGACAATCTCTTTTTACAAGTCCCACCCCACCAGGGCAGAGGAGCTCTGAGGCCCGAGGTGCTATGTCTAGGCCAGGCTACCAGTGGGTAGGGGAAGCAGGAGGTCCCGAGTGGGCACCCTTCCAGCGACCCACCAGAAACGCTGTGTAGGAGTGAATTTTAGGTAGTTTGTCAGCAGCGTGCTCCAGGTGTGGTGAGGAGCATGCGGGAAACGGCTGAGGGCACAGCTGTTTCTAATGTGGAGTCCCCCACAATGGCCTTTCTTGGATGAGAATATTATTTTTTTTCCCATTGAGCTGGCCCTCATCCTTTTGCCACCATCCAAGCATTAGTGAAGATTTAGAGACTGGGCAAGTGGCAGCTCCGAGCATCCTGGAGGGCTAGCTGGACCACTTCTAGCTTTGCCAACCGTGCAGAGTCCACACGGCTGTCTTGGGAAAGTGGGGTGTTTGAGTCCAGGTCGCAGGCTGTGGCCCTCCAGTGAGCCGTCTTGTGTACAATGAGAGGGTTCCTGTCAGTGAGCTATACCGACTCCCTTTCCATGTCAGACAGTTGGTCCCAAGGGCTCCCCGCTTGTTAGAGATCCATGGGCAAGGAGCTGATCATGGGGAGACCCACATTCTCCCACAATTCAGAAATACCCTGTTTGTCAGGTTCAGCCCTCTAGGTACTGTTTCTATATTACCCATGAGGCTTCAGTGGCCACGCTGAGCTCCTGCAGGGGATTATCTCTCACCCACGGTGCTATGGGAACCTGCGTGTGCAGACTGGCCAGCTGTGGCCCTGCAAGCTCCACTGTTTTCAGAAGAGCCCAATAAGCAGCCAGGATTTGGCATACTTAGTCCAAGACTCCAAGAGGCATATTCAGAGGTAACCACAGCTGCTAATCTAAAATCCGTTCCCTGGGGGACAGGGGCGTAGCTCGTGAAAAGGCCTATGGTGCCAATTCTAGGGTGCACCGTCAGACATCTCCCCAGTAGAAAGCAGCAGGTGTCCGTGTGATTTTGTACAGAGGCTGTAATAAGAGAGAGAGATGTGGGGGCGTGTGACCTGCACAGCAGGAACAAGCCTCGTAAGTTTGGTGCATGTCTTTGGTCTGAGGTGAGCCTGTGTTTGATGGTGGTAAGGATTTGTCTGCCCTCAGAGGACCAGAGGACGTCCAGGATTTTTTTTTTTTTTTTTTCATTTTAAACTTTTTATTTTGAAATACTTTCAAACATACAGGAAAGTTATAGAAATAATACAAATCCCATACAGAGAACTCCAACATACCCTCACCCCTCCCAGATACCGAGATCCACCAATTTTAACATTTTTCCATATTTATCATATCATTTTATTATCTATCTATTTATCATCTATCTATTCATTTTCTGAACATCTGAGCAGATCACATACCTCATGCTCCTTGAACACTTGATACTGATGCCTAGGAATTTGACCAAGTTTGATGGCCCTTGCATTTAAAGGGGAGCTATTGCGCAGCCTCACTTTTGTAAATGATGTGTGAGTGCCCCTGTGCGTGTTTTATTAGATGACATTAGGAATAGGAGCTTTGATGGGCAGGACTTGAGGATGTGTAAATTAAGGCTGCTATAATTGATGGCTAATCGCCCTTCATTGGTGGAGGTGTAAGAACTGGACAAAGAGGGCTATTTTATAGGGAGATAGAGGGTATAACGAGTCATTCTCTCTTTGAGGACATCTCCAATTACAGGCTGCAGCCTCACAGTGCCTTGTTTCGGGTGATACTGGGGGAGTTTATCTCACTGATTGGCAGGGGCAGTTCCATGGGGCTCCGGTTTGGCATGGCCCACCAGGAGAGCCACAGGTTTGATCCTATTCCAGGTGAAATGTTAAAGCATCAGTACCTACGGTGAAAGTAAGAGCAAAAGATGCCACCACTAGGCGTAGCTGTTTAGCTATTTAGTGGGAATTGTTTCAGTAGTCAGGACTCCGAGAGGGGCAGGGACTGGGCCTTTGATATGCAGGAGGCGGAGGTGGGGTCCTGGGGGGCGGCATGTGGCCCCCTGTAGGGTGGCCACTGCGGCCTGATAAGCCAGGACCTGTGAGTGTGATGTGAGTCCCCCTCACATTCTACCAATAGCTTCACTTGCTATTGCTGCCAGGCAAGTTGTGGGGGTGGCGGTGGGGCAGCTCCCTGTGAGAAAAATTTCCATGACTCCGTGTCAACTGTGGCCTCTCCAGGGCCAGAGATAAACTCTGGGTGTCTTTAGCCTAATTGGCTAAAGAAATGCTCTGCCCATTGCATCATCTCAACTTTTCTAAGTAATTGTTTGCCAGTAATCACCTGTCTTGGGGGTAGCGCTGGTTATGGGCAGGTGTGTTTTCAGGGTCTGGGAGTCTTTTGTGAAGCTAGTTAATTGTTTCCTTTTGGGGAATGGGCGTGGCAACTAGGACCCCATTTTAAAGACTCTCAGTTTGTTTTGAATTTCCCATGAAGTAGAATTTTGAGTTTTGGTTCCCAGTTCAGGCTCCCTTTCCGGGTCCTGCTTGAACTTACATGTGGTGACAGGGAAAATGTGTGGCTCCCGCTGGGAAGATCTGTGGTTCCTGCCGACTGGACTCTCTATAGGAACTGCCTCTCACCTCACAGTTGTTGACGTGGGATTTGTTTTCACTCGCGTGATAGTGGCGGAATCACGAGGCTCGGCCCCTAGACCATGGGAGCGCAACACTAGGGCTCCGGCAGGAAGATGAATAGCACAGAGCGGGGCCCACGCACA
>JAQZBX010045493.1:0-21026 GCA_029593785.1 Cabassous unicinctus | reverse complement strand
AGTTGTTAATATCAGACCAAAAAAAAGAACATTATGCTAAGTGAAAGAAACTAGACACAAAGTACTATATATTGCATGATTCTATTTATATAAAGTATTAATATAAATTAATTCATAAAGATGAAATTAGATTAGTGTTTATGTAAGGCTGGGGAAGGATAGAGGGATTGAGAGTCGAGTGTGGAGTTTTCCTTTTTGGAGTAATGAAACTGTTCTAAAATGTTTTATGGTGATGAATGCACAACATTGTGATTATACTAAAAGCCTATGATTATACACTTTCAATAGATCTTATGGTATGTGAATATACCTCAATAAAACTACTTAAAGTACATAAACAAATATTTAAGAATAGCTAGGAATAGCAGCTATGTACCTAGAGAGATTGAGAGGTGAAGAGTTATCTTGGTTGCATTTTTGGCTGTTTTTTGTTTATTATTATTATTGAAATACTGAAAATGCTCTAATAATGATTGAAGTGATGAATGCAAAATTCTCTGATTATATAAAATGCCATTGATTGTACAATTTGGATGAATTTTTTCTTTATGAATATGTATCAATAAAATTTATTTGTTAAAAAGATGTAATTGCTTTGATATACATAACAAAAATATCATCTTCAAATAAAAATAACAAAAAAATGCTTAAAAATAACATTGTCAGGTCTATTAACAAGAAAGCCATCAGAGAGCAAACACTTCCCACTTAAGTGGAAGACGCCATCAGAGAGAACAACAAAAAAAGAGAGAATAAAAGGGAAAGTTCACGCAGAAGATGAGAATATTGAGGATTCTGCTTATTGAACTGAGGTCCAAAAGATCCAATGAAAGAAGATGTGGTGAGATGAAAGTTAAGGTGAAAAGGGGGTTCTTTAAAGCTGTAGTGAATTTAAAATATAAACTTAAAATATCCTTATAAAAACAAAACAAAAACTAAAACAGCTAGATGTCCATAGTTGGAGGCTTTTCAAGTCCTACAAACTCACGAAAGTCCTTGGTTTACTACTGGATTTTGAAATGCATGATCTCCTTTAATGTGCACTCTGAAGACAGATTTTGTTTTATATTTTTACAGATAGTTAAAATAATATTTGGCACATAATGAGGAATCAATAACTATTAGTGAAATTGAAGTGAATTTTGAAATAAAATGCTTCTGAGGATGTTATTGATGCCAGGTGCCTGTGTCAGAAACTGTTAGATATCCACTAAAATGCACGCCCCCTTTGGCAGTAATAGGTTATCTGGCTTCATAGCTTTCAAACTCCAGTATTCAAGTATTGTTATCAATGCAAACCAATATCTTAAGTGGAAAAAAATTTTCAAAGCACACTGCTAGTGGACATAAAACAGTCTCTGATACTGGCATTTGTCCAAAAATATACACAGGCATTATTTATTGAAAATACCCAGCCTCTTTGCAGATAGGTGAAGCTCTGTTCTTATTGATTGTCTCTGGCAATCTGTGTAAATTCCAGGCTGAAATCTAAAATGTTGAATCAATACTTCTCTATGTTATTTCCTTTTGCTCTCTCCTGAAACAAAGAACAAATAGTCCAACTGCAGATAATAGTACCTATGGCAATAATTTGAAAACTGCAGTGAACATATGAATCACCTATATAGTAATGAAATGGTTCATTACTATATAGGTGTAAACCAGAACTCTGCGTTTCTAACAAGCTCCAGGTGAAGCCAATGATGCTAGCACATGAATCCCATGTTGAATATAAAGGACTTAGGGGAGTACCAAGGAGAAGCCAGGAAGGAACCTGAGTCACTGAATGAAGGAGAGATGATGCCCTGCCCTGTCTACCTGGACCATTTACATATAGCTATAACATTAAAAAGAATAAACTTCCTGTATATTAAACAATTGTGACATTGGGTCTCTCTTTAATAGAAACCTGGCTTACACTAAATAAATACATACAAAAACATAAATGATTCCACTCTCATCTTGACTTAATAATACTATATTCCAGAGATGGTATCTCTATTTCTAATATCTTCAGTCACATACTAAGAAAAAATTCCTTCCCCAACATTTTGAGTATTATTCCACTAAGGATATAGGTTTGTGCTGATCAGTATATATATAAAAATATATAATGTTGGTGTTTGCTGCTTAGCAACATAGATATATAGGAAGAAAGGATAAGAAGTTGCCTCCTCCACAATGGAGCAACTACAGATCATGGTATGCACATAGGATTTATAAGACAGATCAGAATCTGTTAATGGCCAGTGAAGGACAGTCTTGCATAGCATAGATTATTTGACAAATTTAAAATGAAGTCTGTAATATAAATGAAAAATGAGTTTTGGAATTTGCTGGGGAAATGCAATTAAAGAACAGGACTAAATAATTACAATATTATTTATCTATTTTTGTATAACAAATTATCACAAATTTAGCAGCTTAAAACAATTCTCATGTTATCTCAAAGTTTCTTTGGATCAGAAGTATCATAGGAAAATGATACTATTAGCTAAGCTCAAACCATTGTAAGAGAGGTTTAATCAAAGA
This sequence comes from Cabassous unicinctus, assembly GCA_029593785.1. Classification (NCBI taxonomy): domain Eukaryota; kingdom Metazoa; phylum Chordata; class Mammalia; order Cingulata; family Chlamyphoridae; genus Cabassous; species Cabassous unicinctus. Next base: position 18,494 of record JAQZBX010045493.1, on the reverse strand, counting down.
AAGATGGAGAAAAGTGCCTTAGAGTATGAGTCTGCCTGGGTGATCCAGGAAAAGAGCCACTGAGGCCAGAGGCAAGAGAATGAAGAGAATAAAGGTTTGAGTAACAGATACCAAAGATGGAAGAGAAAGTAAAATCATTTTAAGTATTTTGGCTTTTATTCTGAATAAAAAGGAGATAAAACAAGGTTTTATTCAACAGAAAGGACTGATTTTACTCAAGTTTTATAAGGAGCCTCTAGCTGCTGTGTTGAAAATAGATTCAGCAAAGAGGAAGTTTAAGCAGGAAGAATTATTAGTCTATTGCTGAAATTGAAGCAAAAGATGTTGTCAGCCTAGACCAGAGTAGTGGCAGAATTAGTGTGAAAATATATCAGAATTGATATATATTGGAGGCTGTATTAGTCAGCCAAAGAGGTGCTAATGTGAAATACCAAAAAAAGGGTTGGTTTTTACAAAGGGTATTTATTTTGGGTAGAAGTCCACAGATACCAGGCCATAAAGCGTATCTGCAAAGAAAATTGAGAGTGTTGATGTGACAAGAACAATGGTCGTGGACTCCAAATAACTACTTTAGAGTTCTAATTGATGGACAACAAATCTCAGTGGTTCCAAAAGATTGTCATATATTAAAATCACATGGGGATTTTTTAAAAGACTGATTCCCAGTCTTTAACTATGGGGACTTCTAGGGTGGAACAAGATTTGTGTGTATGTGTGGAAAAAAATAAAACAATTGGGTGATTGTGCTCTCTGTCAAGGTGTCAGAATGGCTGACTTTTCTGTATGACATTTAGCAAGTCACTTTAATGACTTTAAACTTTTACTTTATTAGAAAACTATACATTTTAATAGTTGCTTTAAATGTTGCATATGTATAAGATGTATTTGCATAGATATTGTTCTCAATAACTGAAAACAATATTCCTACATAATTCAAAAATATTAAATTTGGAGATTCCCTCTTGAGAAAATTATTTCTTTATTTGCACATCTACATCCATTATTCTTGATCTTTCTATTTTCTTTGTTGGCCTATAATTTAAGAAGTAATTATTTTTCCAACTTTTGGGTCATGGTGGTCATGCTACCTTCATTGTCATTCAGGATATATGAAATGTTTAAATAAATCGTTGAGTCTGGAAATATTGTGGGAAATTACCATGTACTTGAAATCACCCATTACTCATGCTAGATACATGATATGGCATTTCACATCCTAAAGATCCAAATTGATGTACCATTTTATATATGTATATAATCTGAATTATATCTTTACTCATATATGATTCTCTTACCACTAACAGAGGTTTTATTTTCCTCTAATTTCTGTTTCTTTTGAAACATCAATTTAAAAAGTATTTCAGAATTTCTCCACACATGTTTTTCTCCAATGTTCTTGAATTTCCTTTCATCATAGAAGTATGCATATCTTTAGAGGTACAATCAGGCTGCAAAATTATAATACAGGCAGATTTTAATTTTGGATTGTTAAAAGCAGTTTTCTTCATCAATAAAGGGAATCTTTATGCATTATATGTTTTCATAGTTAGTTAAATTCACACAAAAACTATTTATTTTTTAATTTATTTATATTAAATTAAGGGCTTTCAAATTTACACTCATAAAAAACATTTTGTGAATCTTTTTAAATTTGTAGCCTTATCAGTATTTTAATAATTCATCAAAATGTATTTAAATGGAATTACTATAGTAAAAGTGATGAATATTTAAATAATTTTTGGTAACTATTATCAAGTAGCCTTCCGATTTGGTTTTATCTAAATTTATTACAATTATTTTAACTATAAAATGAATATATTTCAATACTAACATTCAAAATTTACAGTAAGTTACAGGGTGAAACATAAAATTGTCCTTTCAAACTTACTATTTCCTAATGCCACTCCCCAGGGGTAATTGTTAATTCCTTACATAATATTACAGATATTTCAGATTATACATTTACATATTTGTTTTAATATCCCTATATATAAACATGTGGTATCATCATTTTCCATGTTTCTACAAATATATATGATATGATACAGTTTTCTAAGAAAAACAAATTTAGAATATTATTTTCTTTGCTTTATTAGTAAAGTGAATTTAAGATATACATTTTTTTCATACTGGTGATAGTATACTGTTTCTTCATGTTTTTCTTCTTATATATTATCCATCTGATTTATATAATGTTTGCACTTTCCTTGCTTTTTTCTTTTCATTTTTATAGAGTTCAGATTATTACTTTTATTACTTGAGTCAATATATTTATTTTCCATGTGCTTTTTAGTATTGATCTCAAATCATCTGGATTTTATTTTCATATGAGTTTTAGATACTGTTCCTTTTTTCTGAGTAATCAGGAATCCATCAATGAATCAATAACACCATCAAGTGATTTATGTATTAGTAAGAACCTACTCATATCTGTTGTGGCTGAAGGGAAAGATATCTTCAACTTCTTTACAATTGAATTTGAGGGAAAACATATTTCTAGATAAGATCTTATTTACTCAAGAAATAGACACACATGTATCACCTAGTACCAAATGAATTGTGAACACAAAAGTTGAGCATTTCCTACAGAATGAATTGATTGGTCAGTGAAATTTCAAAATGAGAATGAAGTACAGTTATGCTTTTAAATGTGTAAAACTGAAGCGTCTAACTGATGAACCTTGGGTATTCAATAAGCTTATACTGGGTTTCTCTGTTGAGAATGTTTAAAAAATAGTAACAAATTGTCCATTTATTCTAATAAAACTACATGATCACAATAAAACTGCAAAATTTTTGAAGTCCAGTTTCAATAATATTGGTTCAAAGTGATAACATTCATTATATTATGATAATAGCTCGGAATGGTAGTTCCAATTATCTCTGAAAAGTTTAAAAAAGAAAACGATTTAATTATAACAGGTTCAATACATTTGGTTCCTAAGGGAGGCTATAGTCCAAAAGTTGGTGTCCTTGGCTGTGAGGAAAGGAGCAGTTAGATGAGAAAAGTAAGTAAAATATTGTAAGTGAAAAAAGCATAGATTGCTTCAGGTAAACATAGAGATGAAGAGAAAGTTATCTTCTCTTTGGGAACCACACTTTTATTAAATCAAAAAGTTACACATGTTTGCTTTGTAAGTTCACAGGTTTTACACTTATTGTTTATTTATGCTCATGTATAAATGATATAGTAATAATAATAATAACAGGCTGAGTTAGGGGAGAAATACACTAAATGTAAGATACTTTGGTTAGTAGTAATATTTTGAGGATGTGTTAAAATATTAAATATTTTAATATTTTAGTCATTAGTTAAATGTGTTTCATAACAATGCAAGGTATTGGTAGTAGGGTAAGGTGAGGTATGAGAGCCCTGTATGGTGTTATGTAAGTTTGTTTGATAAATTCACAACTGTTACTATACACTAATTGCTTATGCATGTATATGTATGAGTGATATACTTTAATACATTTTTTTTTAAAAGTGATAGAGATAAATTTGTGGACAGAAAATGGACAGCCACACAAGCCAGGTCATCCAATTCTAATGTTTTCATAAGCAAAGAGAAAATTTATGGACATGAAGATAGGAAATTAAAAGTTTAGCAATGTATATAATTTGTCTAACAATACCACCTCATTATTTTATCATTTAATCCAGTCACTATTTCCTAATACTTTTATTATCCTACAACTTTGATTTGGGTGGGCATCCCTGTATGGAGGATATTATTTTCTATTCTTTAACATCTTTAATTGCTCTTTCTACTTGTTTGAATTTTAATCTGTCCAAATTAATTAATCTTTTCCCAGAATTTTAAATTTGTGCCAAGTAGTCTCCTTTTTTTCCCTAGAAAATGAATATCTACCTCCATCCCCTATGCATCTATATAAATATGAGCTTTATTAAATATACTGAATTGAATAAGATGGTTCCAAATTATATATTTTTCTTGACTATTACCTTATAAGCAATAAAGATTTTCCCTCTTTGTTGCTTTATTTGACCTGCACATTTTTCTTGTAAAGTGTGATCATTTGTCTTATTCACTTACATACAATGTTTGACATTTGTTACAGTTTTGTTGAGTAAAGTTGCACTAACACTAAGACAAAATGTTACTAGTTAGATGCTCCCTCTGATATCCACACTACATGTCATATAAAGCATCAAATTCCAATGATCCATGTGAATTGCATTCTAGAAAAGAGAATTCATGAGGCAGCTGAGAAGGATGCTTCACAATCTGTCCTGTTTCCAAAATCAAGTTTTGTAAATTTTATTGTTGAACAATTAATAAAGTGGAAACCTAGGTCCATCATAAATGATATTAAAAAGAGTAAGGGCAGAAACAAAATGAAGTCAGAGAAAGAGAGAGTGGAATGATAATAAGCAGAGGAATGATGAAAAGAGACTGTTTACAAGGAAATTTGACCAAACTTTCATCACAGATTTCAGCTTCTTTCCCCCAGTCCTCCAGCATTATCATTTTCTCCCAAATCAGAGAGGGGGTGCAGGTGTGAGACATGAGCAAGGGTCACCATGGGTCTTTAAAACCCAAAACAAGTGTGTAAAATTGTGGCCTTATTTTATAGCCTGTCCCTGAAATATCACTCCTAACCTTAAACAATTCCAATGAGGGGACTCCCAAGAATAGAAACTGCCAGGCCAGCCTCAGCACCATGGTATTGTTTGTACACTCTTGTGAACAGAAAAGCTCGTGAGAAACAGTGTAGTTTTACTCTGGGGCCAGGCAAGTCTTAGGAATCATACACAATTGTAACCCTCCATTTTGGAAACTCTCCAGGAGCATCATTTTTTCTGAAGAGACAGACTAATTATAGAGTCCATGAAATAAGTCTTGAGGAGGCACCATGAAAACTATATTTCAGATAGATTGAAAAACGTGCCTCAAGAGCAAATGGATGTCTTCCAATAAATATACTTTTCATATCTTCAACTTTAATTTATTTAAAAGGAGAATCATATTCTGGATAAAATATGCAAAACATACTTCATCGCAATTTAGTGATATTGTCTGTCAATTTAGTGATAAGGAGCTTATGTGGAGTGAGGAGTTTAAGGAAAGGGGATCCTGCCTGTTGCCCAACTTCACGTTTCCTCCTCAAAAGCAATGAGTAGACAAAACAACAGGGTATATGGTAGAGGAGGGGGTGTGTGAAAACAGAGGAAGATTTCAGAATCTCAACACAGATCCTGAAAACTTCCTTAACCAAATAACTACTCCTGTGCTCTGAGAGAGAAACACCTCTAAAACAAGCTCTGTTCCCACAGGTTCTCTTTTGTAAAAGTATAACTTAATGTTTCTCTTTTTTTTTTTTTACTGTATTGGAAATTTAGAGTAATCACAAAAGCTTAAAATGCTGAAGGCAAGATTTTAAGTTCAATGGTCACAATGACACCATTTTTCCATATGCAATCCCAAAGGATTCTCCAATGAGCAACTCAGAGTGTCTGAATGACAAAAAAATCCTTGAGGACAATTAGTGAAATTGCAACTCACTGTCAAATACAGGTGAGTAAACCTCATTCCCTTCTCCTTATTATTTGCTTAAGCAAGTCTCTAGGAGAGGCATGAAAGTCTTTAAGCCAGTTAAGCATGCATATAGGTAAAATATATGTGGTAGACTTGAGTACTGGCTCCACCATACACCTGTGTATGAATTTAAGTCAGTTCCTTACTCACTTTAACTTGCAATTTCCTTTTTTTTGTAAAAAGTAACTAATAATTTTTATTTAACATTATTAATATTAAATTCTCCCAATTCTAATCCCATATATAGATTTATAACAGTGTAGAAAGGAGAGAAGTGAGTAAGGTAAAAGGTAAAAGAGTTATTGAAAGCTAGTCTTTTGTATTCCTTTTAGTTTTTAGTGATTTTTCTGAAGGTGTATGTTCTTCCACTGTTAGGAAATAAAATTTGAGTTTTGCCTGTAACGTGGTTGAAAGCTATTAAAGTTGGGAGAGATTAAATTACAAATTACTTTCTTACCTAGGAGACAAAATTACTGCTTAGAAAACATTTCCTGTTTTGTATGCCACTTACTGCTTGGTACATGCAATGATGAAGTAGAAGTTTAGGGTGGGGGTGGAGAAGAGAGGTGGGAGATAGAAATGGAGAGGGGATAATGACATGAATAGAAAGTACCATGCTTTGCAAATTTACTGAAAGGCCTAGTGTCAACCAATAATCCTAAATGTTGCAGAGAAACTTCTTAGAGAAAATCATTGCCCATCACCTGACCTTTTTTGCTAAAAATGGACTCGAAGAATCTTGAGGAAGGTTTATGGCAAGTCACATAAAGTTTCTGAGCTTCAGTTTCCCACCAATTAAATGGGAATAAGAAGACTTAGCTTTAAAAATCTCTGTAAAGACTAAGAAAAGATAAAAATGAATTTGTAAAAAGGGGTTACCTGGCTCAGATAAAGTAATGAAAAAATATTTATGTTCTTATTCATCCTCCTGCAATATGTGGAATTGAGGCCAAGAGAAGGGCATAGCTCACAAAGCTCACCCAGCTGATTAGTAAAACAAGTTAGCTTAGAATACAAATTTCTTAATGACAAGTTTCAAGTGTTTTTCCTTAAAAACAGAGTGCAGTAATGCCATAACCTCCTTTAGCCTGGGAAATAAGAAAGCCAATGACAGAGATTCAACATCACTCTTTCCAGTCAGGAGACTTTAAACCAATTCCCAGCTCTGAGGCAATGATCAAGCTTCTCAAGTTGGTGAAATTTCACAGAGAGTGGTTTTCTAGGATTTCCTTGAACTACCCAATGGCAAGAAGCTAGGTCAATGATCTCTTGAGGTTCCTTCAAGCGCTGAGGTGAGTTGATCATGAAAGTTCATTAAATATTCAATGTACATTGAATGACTGATTAAACTATATTCCAGTTTCTGTCAAAGCACTATCAGTGTTTTCTGGAAACTGTTAAGTGTGATCATTCAATCATGGGAACCTTAAAATTTGAAATAGATGATAACTGAGGTTTGAGTTATTTTAGGTTTTGATGTATCTTTTCCTCACATGTAATCTTATAATAAATTAGAGCCTACTTCAGACTCTGACCATTAAAACTGTATCTTACTAAGATGAAGTTGCCAATTATTGATATCAGAAATAACTTCAGAATAAAAATCAGATCACTGAGAACAACATTTTTTTTTTATGCAGGAGATGTTAGAAGGAATATTGTAAGGGGAGTGGAAAGAATGGAAAGAGAACAATGTTATTATTTATTTTTAATTTTTAATATATATGAAAAAATTAAATAGTATGAAGAGTTTATTTGAAACACCAAAATGCCAAGGATGTGAGTGTCAGTGCAGGCAATGTACAACAATTGGTACAAGCATCATGTGAAGTGATCAAAGACATTGGGGACACAGAAAGCAGCTGGAAAGTAAAGAGAATTTGTATCACAAATTCAGAATTCAGGCTACCACAATTAGAATGCCTCCAATCTTCCAGTTCATGATAGAAGGGTAGAGAAAGGGCTTGCAAATGGCAACATATTGGTAATAGACCTAGCTGTGAAGACAATCACCTGTACTCCAGCAAAGAAGTGTTCAGCAAAGAGGATCATGCAGCCCTGGAAGGAGTTGGTTTGCCTCTCATAGACAAAGTCCACAAGTATCTTTCGAGTGATGACAGTGTGGAAACATGCATCCAGGAAGGACAGAAAAGTAAAAAAGAAGTACATGGGGAAGTCCAGAAGTGCCAGGATGCTGGCAATGGTCACCACAATCAGCAAGCTGCTCTCAATATTTGCAATGTAGGGCACACACACACACACACAAAACATACAACAAATACTATTTTCTGAACATTTGCATTCTGTGAAAACCTCAGGAGGATTAACTCAGTTATGGAAACTTTAATTTAACATAATTTCAGTGGAAAAGTTGAAAGCTATCACAGTGACATTATAGTATCTGCCCTTAGGAAAAAGAGATATTCATTCCAGAAGAGTTTATGGTATTATCATGATCATAAACAAATTGGTGCATCCATATCCAAAATTATTTTAAGTATTTCTTTTGTCATTGAGAACACAAAATTAGTTGAAGGTAATAATGGGAGGACCGGAAGAGTTGAGATGGAGATAAGTTATTATGAATTTTAAAATAGCTAGATTTTCAGGGGGGGGTGGGGGGAAGAAAGAACCACATTTGGTTGGGTGACAAATAGTTTTTGTCTTAAATGCCATCTGTCCATTTAAGAGATGTTTCTTGGGGAAAACTGGTGAGAAGAATTTTGAAGTCATATCTAAGCTTCAAGGAAGGGAGTACTACAATTTATTAATGATGTCTGCTATTGGCATGGAAAGGGAGCAGGAGTGAATTTCATGGCCAATACATTAACCACTGATCAGGAAACAATATCCACAAATAAGAAATAACACCCTGTTTAAGAGGCACTTGGGAATCATGCTTACTATTTCAAACATTTCTTTAAAAGTTTGAACTCTATTGGGACTTTAAGATGAATTCATTTATCCCTGTTTCAGTCTGAGATTATATATGAATTCCAAAATAGAAAGGTTAGTTTTGTAAACTAATCTACACTTTTGGATGTGATAGCCTTTGATTGTATTAGATTCATCTGAGATGTCTTTGATTAAATTACTTGTTAAGATTAGGGTTATGATTCAACCATGTCAGTAAAACATGACTCAGTTTAAGTGTCTGCACCTTTGGTGGGCTTACATAAATGGACCCTCACACAAGAACACAGACCAGAAGAGAGAGAGAGATCTCTGTTGTGTTTGAACTTAGAGCCCCAGGGAGAGATAAGCCTTTCACCTTATAGTTTGCAGCTGAATAGAACAGAGTAGCTGAGCAGCTAAGAAGGCCCAGAAAGGAATGAGCCCTATGCCAGAGACTGATATAAGATGTCCTGAGGGACTAGGCAGAGATCATCTGTCATCTTGCTTCAACACAAGGCAGCTGATTTTGGTGAGAGTTGTACCCATTACGTTACCTTGAGTTGGACTTTCTATGGCCTTGGGAATGTAAGCTTTTATCCCAAATAAATACCCTTTATAAAACCAACAGATTTCTGGTACTTTGCATCAGTACCCCTTTGGCAGACTAATACAATTGCTTATAATATGGAAAGATTGATGGGAAAGTTCCTAACTCTAAGCTTATACATAACAATATGTCCTCAGTGTTGTGTGGCTTTAGTTTTCATCCATCATTTTAAAATGAGAACTAGAGCTTAGAAAACTAAGAGTAACTCCCTCACAATGTTCTCATGATGATAAATAATACAAGAAAAGAAATTGTTCTGTGCTTATGCTTAGGAATCAGTGCATGTTAGCTCATATTACTCCCATTTTACTGGTGGGAAATTTATACTTTGAGAAGTTAAAGATAAACAAATAATGATCGTGGATCTGTGATTTTAACACAGAACCTCTTGCTCCCACACCAAGTCCTTTCCACTGGTCCAAAAGGAAAGGGGTGGGAATATTTATTTTCTACAGTCTCCACCCACATCTAAAGGTTTAAAGTCTTTTGATTCCCTTGTTTATGTATGAATTTATGAACAAGGCCCCTAGGTGAAAGAGACAGGAAATGATTTAGAATCACAAGGTAAAAGCCCCATTACATACAAATACAAATTGGCAACAACTACATTGGTAAGGAGTAGGAACAAAATGATGAATATAAGTCATTATTGAAACATTACTGTTTCAATAATGTGAACCAAATTGATCAAGCACAGCTGCCCAAGGTGTATGTTTCTAAGTTATATGATTTTTTTTGGAAAGTAGAGATGTTCATATATAGATTGCCTGTACATCTTACAAAATTATGATGAACGTCAAATTAGAAACTATATAAACATTTCTTATTATAAAGGGCCTTTATAAATTATAGCTATTATTCTCTCATTTTATTGATTTATTTTTATAGGATATTTTTTTAAATTGAACTGTATCATTCATACATGAAAATACATAAACAATAAAAGTTGTGAACTTACAAAATAAACATGCATACCATACAGAGGTCCCATACATCACCCCTCCACCAACATCTTGCATTGATGTAATACATTTGTTACAAGTTATGCAAGAGTAGCTTCAAAATATTACTAACTATAGTCCATATCTTACATTTGGTGTATTTTTCCCTCAACTCACCGAATTTTTTTAAACAAATCCATTTTATTGATACATATTAATAAAGCATACAATTTATCCAAGTGTACAATCAATGGTATTTGGTATAATCAAATAGTTGTGCATTCATCACTTCAATCATTATTAAAGCATTTTCAGTTTTTCAATAGTAACAGTAATAAACAAAAAACAAACAAGAAAATTCCTTACCTCTCAATCTCTCTGATTCCCCTGCTGTACATAGCTCCTATTTCTGCCTATTCTTACATGAGTATTTATTTGTTTATTAAGCAGTTTTATTAAGATATATTCACATATCATATGATCTAGCTAAAGTGTAATATCAATGGCTTTGTTCAGCTGTTAAAAAGACTTTACTTTAAAATTATAAAATAAATAGAAAAATAGATTGAAAGAAATTACAAATTTTAAAAGAGAGTGCAAGGCCAGGTTAGATTTAATATAATCAATTATAAGAAATAGCTAGTACAGCAGCAAACATTTATAAATGTAAATAATAATTCTAAAATAATAGAAATTATATTTTATGTGTTCCTCCAAAAACTATATTTTAGGTACCCAATAAATATCTCTTCTGCAGTCTTCTTCAATTAAAAGTTTGTGTTTATTTTGTATGAAGAGATTTACAGAATACTGATGACAGGAACAATTTGCTATTTGCACTGAATAATTATTTTTCATATACTATAATATTGTTATTTCATCCTTATCTGGTCTACTCCAGCTCTTTTTTGGTTACTATTTGCATGGTTACCTTTTTCCAAGCTTTCACTTTTAACCTGGTTGTATCCGTATGTCTGAGGTAGGTGTTTTGTAGGCAATATATAGGTGGCTCATTTTTTTTTTATCCATTCCATCGTTCTATGTCTTTCGATTGGGGAGTTCAATCCATTAACATTCAATGATATTACTGCAAAGGCATTACTTGCTTCATCCATTTTGTCCTTTGGTTCTCTGTTGTCATACCATTCTATTGTTTGTCTTCTCATACTTTAGTTTGCTTTTCCTAATAATCTTCATTTCTAAACTTGTCACCAAATCTCTCACCCTTACTTTTTCTGCTCAGGCTGCAGCACTCCCTTTAGTATGTCTTGCAAATCTGTTTTTTTGGTAATATATTCTGGCAGTATTTGAGCTCATCTTTGTTTTTGAAGGACAGCTGCCATAGTCACGGAAAGCTTTTCCATGCATCATCCACATAATTACTTCAAATTTTGACTACATTTTCCATAGGTAGACCCCAATTTGAAGGATATTTGTCTCTTCACTTGAATCTTTAACAGAAGCATATCAGTTATATAGCTTACACAATTATATGTATTTTTAAAATAGAAGAATAAAAGAATAATGGGGTTTATTGTGAGAATTATCAATAATGTGATTTTTATGAATGCCACTTAGAATTACCAACATAATTTACAATGCTTAATAAAACCAGCAAATATACAAATCTATGTTAATGGTTGTATGCTTGCATTAAAACAATCATTTTTATTATATTTCCAGTGTTTTTGGCATTAATAAAATGTGCTGAATCAAGAACACCATATACACCTACAAGGTATCACCCAGAAAATCAGAAAATAAAACAAACCCAATAAAGTTATTAGGTTAGTAATCAAACATTTATTAAAAAGTAATGCTAGGAAATATATTATCCAGTAGTCATCAGTTTAGCCAAAGGTCAAAGCAGAAGAGACAAAGCTATGAAATGATCAAGAACATGGACACCATACTCATAAAGAACTGGGTTCATATCCAAGTGAGGGGGGATTATGGGAAAATGGCCAATGGGTTAGACATATAAATCTTAGCTATCACTAACACAATTAAAAAAAAACGAAACCAAAGGCTGCCGTGGGGACCTGCTTTGAGGCACAGCATACAAGGACACTGTTTACCAACTCCCAGAAGAGTGACAGTCAGAGAAACGAAGAAGCCAAACCAAGTGACCGTGAGTTATTAAACCCCCTAGCTGCGGGGAAGAACTCCCCTCCACCACCCCCAAGATATTAAGTGAGGGTAAAACTCCTGGAAAATTGTATCTAACTGGGAGTAGAGGAGACATCTACCTCCATGGGAGGTGCTCTGAGTCATCTAGGAAGGTACTGGACAGATAGGGAAGACAGGAATAATCAGGGGTGGCAAAAGTCAGTGACTGGAAGGGGCACACATACCCAGCCTTCAAGGCAGAGAGACTAGGTGGAGACCCTGCCCCCTGCTCCAAACAGGTGTGTGAAGGCAGATTCCCTGGGTTGAAGAGCAGTCCAGGAGAGCAGAGAGCAATTATTTTGCATCGAGTTTAGCCAGCTGGGACCCGTTCTCCCTTGAATATCGGAAGGGACGCAGACTCAACAGGGAGAGGGGAGGGGGATCATCCCAGGCTTGTGGCCACACCCAGCCACCTAGGTAAAGAGAGAAATTACATTAGAGAGGAGGCAGAGACAGGCGGCGATCAGCACCACTACAGCTGACTGCAAGGGTGATAACTCACCCTAAGGAAAAGGGGTTGATAGCTTTCGTTTTTTTTTTAATTTATTTTCTTTTTACTGTCGGTAAAAATCAAATTTTTCACAATACATACAAATATTTGTAAAATGATATATAAATGCATATGCATATATGTGCATTTTTTACATAAATGTTATTTTATATATATATATAATATGTTTTATATATATATAAAAAATATATTTTTAAAGGTGCTAAGATTACCTAAATATTACTCAGAAATTACTGGGATTCCCATGTTCCCCACCTCCCACACCTCCAATGCCGGTGACAGCCTTCTGAAAGTCTAACTGGCCCAAGCAGGCAGAATAGCTCAGTGGGAGAATTCCTGTCTTTCACATATAAGGTCTCCGGTCAGATTCCTGGCTCTTCCTTGAGAAGGAATCCACCAGGTTATCAGGCAGTCAGCTGAAACTTTATGACTGAGAACATATAGAGATTTTCTTTGTATTAATTTAATTGGATCTCTTACTTTTTATAAAAAGTTCATTTTCTTTTATTTCCCTTACTTTAATCACTAAAACCAAGTTCAAAATCTGCAGAGGGCAGGCTGCAAGGTGAGTGATTGAGCAACACTAGCAGCCTGAGAAGATGCTTAAGGGTCTAAGAAATAAGGCTCTTTTTCTTTGTTTATTATATATTTTTTTCTCTATCTCCTTTAAAAAAAAAAAACAAAAAGAAGTTGCTGCTATCTTGTTTCTTGCTTGTGTTGCATCCCCTCCCATTTTTTCTATGTTTGTTTACTTTTGTTTTTTCTTTCTTTTATTATTTTGGTTACTGATCTATTCTACCTATGCTACTTCTCTTCACTCATACATCTTTAAACCTTTTGTTTTCCATAGTTGTTCTTTCATTCCACCTCCTTTATTTAGTCTCCAAATTTTCTGGTTTGTATTTATCCCTCTCTCCCTTTTTCTCTGTAATACTCTCTTTTTACTTTTTTTCTTTCTCTATTCTCTGTTTTATTTTCCTCTCTTCTCACCATTCCAGCATTTTAATTTTTCTATATCTTTATTTTTCTCTTCTGTTTCTTGTTTCATTGTTTCAATTCCACTTTCCTAATCTTATTCCTCTGTGCTTCTTACTCGTGTGAATTTTTCATTTTTCTAGGTCTTGTACATTTGCTATCATACCATTTAATAATACCATTACTATTACTCCTTTTGTTTTCCTATCTCTTTCTTTTTATCTGATCACATTTTTTTTCTTTCAAAGGAACATAGGCAGACCTCTCTGACACACACACACACAAAAAGGTAAATAGGGGTAAGATCCTGCCCAAGGGAGCTGTTTTGGGAACCCAGAGAGTGGGAGGCCTCAGAGCATTGATCTGGAGTGAGCCAGATGAAGAGATAAATTCCTCAAGGTGCTGCTGGCTTGATTCTTGGTTACTATGTTTCCTCTTCTTTGATTTCCCCTTTCCTGTATATACCAATTTTGTATACCAAGGCAATCTCTTTTCCTTCCTTCATCAGTTTCTCTTCTGCGTTCTGTTGTGCTTACATTCCACCTCTATTTGATTAGTCCCTAATTTTTCTGGTTTTTATTTATACCTCACCTATCCCGTTCTCTTACTTTTATTAACTTTTTATCTTTTTGTCTTTTCTTTTATGGTTCCCTCTCTCCTCATCATACTGGTCTTTTAATTCAGTCTATAAATTTTTCTTTATTTGTTTTCCCATTTCATTGTTGGTACACCACTTTTCTATTCCTACTACTCTACACTGCTTACTTGAGTTAAATATTCATTTACCAGGGTCTTAAACGGTTTCTCTTCTTACAATTACTATTATTATTAATATTATCCTTTTACTTTCCTTACCACTTTCACTTTCCCTGCCTCTAATTTTTTCCTCCAAGAGAACACAGACAACAGCAATCAAACAGAATAAGAAGAACAAAGTTTCAAAGGGCAAACATACACAAGAATAAACAGCAATTAAATAAAACCATAGAGCAAAGAGAGAAGCTAATCAACTGAAAAAACCCATCAAGATAACAGGATGACCAGAGAGCAACAAAAAATTGCAAACCACAAAAAGAAACAGGAAGACATGGCTCAAATGAACAAAGAAAAAACCAGGAAGATGGGCAGAACATTGAACAACTAATGAAAGCTGTCCAAAGAAATATCATGAGCCAAGTTAATGAAGTGAAGGAAGAGATTAAGGATATTAATAAGACACTGGGAGAGCAAACTGAAGAAATTGTAAACATACATAAAAGATAACAGATATGATGGTGATGAATGGCACAATCCAAGAAATAAAAAAGACACTGGAAGCACATAACATTAGATTTGAACAGGCAGAGGAATGAATTAGTGATGTGGAAGACAGTACATCTGAAATCAAACAGATAGTAGAACAGATAGATAAAAAGATAGAAAAAAAAAGCAGTGACTTAGATATTTGAATGAAAACACAAATCACACAAACATATGCATTATAGGCATTGTAGAGGAAAATGAGAAGGGAAAGGGGAGAGAAGGAGTGTTGGAGGATACAATGGTTGAAAACTTACCACCCCTATTGAGGAAGATGTATGTACAAGTTCAGGAAGCACAGGAACCCCCAAAAGTATAAATCACTACAGTCCTACTCCAAGACATATACTCGGCAAATTGTCCAATGCTCAAGACAAAAAGAAAATACTGAAAGTAGCAAGAGAAAAGAGAACCATCACACATAAGAGAAGCTTAATAAGATTAAGTGCTGCTTTCTCATCTGAAACCATGGAGGCAGGAAGGAAGTAATATGACATAGTTAAGGGACAAAAAGAAAAATAACTTCCAGCCAAGAATTCTCTACCCAACAAAGCTAGCATTAAAAAATGATGGAGTGTTCAAAATATTCACAGTAAACAGAAATTTAGAGAGTATGCCAATAAGAAACCAGCCTTTCAAGAAATATTAAAGGGAGTTCTGTAGGTTGAAAGGAAAAAACAGGAGAGAGAGAGCTGGGGGAGAGTGTAAGAACAACTAAAACAACAAAAATAGAAATGAAAACAAAATATGACACATAAATCCAAAGAAAATATGGCTAATGTAAGTAATTCCTTGAGAGTAACAACATTGAATGTTAAAGGATTAAACTCACCTGTTAAGAGACACAGTTTGACAGAATGGATTAGGAAATATGACCCATCTCTATGTTGTCTACAAGAAACCCACCTTAGACCCACGGATTCAAGGAGGCTGAAAGTGACTGGCTGGAAAACAATCTTACAAGGAAACAATAACCAAAAAAAGGCAGGAGTAGCTGTACTAATATCGGACAGAATAGACAATAAATGCAAAACTATTGTAAGAGACAATGATGGACACTATATATAAGTAAAAAGGGTAATCTTCCAAAAAGAAAGAACAATCAATATTTATGCACCTAACAGAGGTGCCTCAAAATACATGAGGCAAAAACTAGAAAATCTAGGTGTAGAAATAGATGTCTCTACAATTATAGTGGGTGGCTTTAATACACCATTATCAGCTTTAGACAGAACATCTTGATAAAGAATCAATAAAGAAACAAAGACTTTGGTTAACACATTAGAGGATCTAGACCTAATAGATATATAGAGAACACTACACCCAAATACAGCGGAATACACATTCTTCTAGACTGCACATGGATCATACTCCAAGGTATACAACAGGCTAGGCCACAGAAAAAAATCTCAATGAATTTAGAAAGATTAAGATTATACACAGTAATTTCTTAAACCATTAATGGAATGAAATTTGAAATTAGTAAAGGCCAAAGAACTGGATTAGGCACAAAGATATGGTAGTTAACGACATACACTTAGACAAACAGTGGGTCAAGGAGGAAATCTCAAAAGAAATCAGTAACTACCTTGAAATGAATGAAAATGACAACACAACATATCAAAACCTATGGGATGCAGCCAAAGATGTACTGAGAGGGAAATACATAGTCTTTAATGCATATATCAAAAAAGAAGAAAGAGCTAGAATTGAAGAAATAATACACATGGAGGAATTGGAAAACAACAGCAAACTAACCCCAAAGGAGAAGAAAGAATTAATAAAGATTAGAACAGAACTAAATGAAATTAAAAAATAAGCACTAGGAAAAATAAATAAAGCCAAAACCTGGTTCTTCAAGAAGATCAATAAAATTGACAAACCCTTAGCCAGACTAACAAAGAGAAAAGGAGAGCAGATGCAAATACACAAAATAAGAAATGAGGAAAGGGATATCACCTTTGACCCCACATTAATAAATAGTATCATCAGAGGATACTTTGAAAATTGATAAGAGAACAAGAATAATAATTTAGAGGAAATGGACAAATTCCAAGAAACTCACAAGCAGCCTACATTGATGAAAGAAGAAATTGATAAACTCAACATTCCAATTACAAGTTAAGAGATATACTCAGTTATCAAAAACCTCCCAACTATGAAGAGCCCAGAACCAGGTGGTTTCACAGGTGAATTCTACCAAACATTCTGGAAAGAAATAACACCAATTCTGCTTAAGCGCTTCCAAAAAATAGAAGCAGAAGGAACATTGCTTAACTCATTCTATGATGTCAATATTACCGCAATACCAAAGCCAAACAAAGATGCCACAAGAAAGGAAAATTACAGACTAATCTCTATAATGAACCTAGATGGCAAAATCCTCAACAAAATACTGGCTAATCGCAATCAACAACATATTGGTGCAGGATTCACAGGTGGGTAGATTGAGAAGGGTGGGTTAGAAAGTCCAGGGTACTGGGGGGAGAGTTGGGAAAGGGACCAGGTGAACACTGTGGATCTGTGGGTATGTGGTTGAAAGTATAAAGTTGGGAATGCTCTTATGGCAAAATGACAAGGAAGGGTCACTGGTTTACGGTGTTGAAAAGGAAGGAGTTGGACTCCCATCCTCAGGAGAACTGATTTGTTCAGAAATATTCAGCTGGGATTCTCTCGAGAGCAAGGGTGGTTCTTAATAGGGAAGGACAAACCAGTTTGTCAAGGCCTTAGTCTTGTTACATGTAACTATGAATCTTGTCATTCAATGAATCAAGCTAGGGGGTCACCATGGGCTCTGAGGGGAGGGTGAGGGTAGAATAGAATAGATAGATTGGGGGAATTGAGTGGTGAGTGGAAGTGTTCTGCATGATCTTACAGTGATTAACACAGGACATGGTAAATATAATCAAAATTTATAAAAGTTTAAAGTCTAAAATGTGAACCATAGTGTAAAACATTGACCATGTTTAGTAGCTATGTTTCACTATTTGTATATCAGTTATAATGAATGTACTATGCACATATAAAAAGGTATTAATATGGGGGGGTGGAAAGGTGGAGGATGTTGGGTATATGAGAGTCTGCTGCATTCTGTGTGTGACTTTGCTGTGACCTAAAACTTCTTTGAAAACAAAATGAGAAAATAGTGAGATACTGGGGAATGAGTGGTGGAAGGTGCCAGGGTACAGACAGGACACCAGATACTGTGGTGATGAAAGGCAAAATGTCAAAAAAAAATTGTTTTCAGTATTTTTCATTTTTTAAATATCCCAATCTTTAAATTTAATTTTATTTTTAGGTCTTTAAAATTTTTTATGTATTTTATCTTATATTTAAACTTATCATTATTATTTCATTTTCTTATTAATTGTATTTGACTATCTTAATGGCTTCATCTTTGAAGAAGCTTTGTATCACAGAAGGGTTATAACTGGGGTGGTGGAGGATCTTTGGTGGGGGTGTCAGTGATGGGGGATGCATGGGAGGGAGTTCACTTGAGCATAGATATAAGGTATGTAAAAATCTTTAAATGTTCATGG
>JAQZBX010045492.1:0-21027 GCA_029593785.1 Cabassous unicinctus | reverse complement strand
AAAAAAAAAAAAAAAGGCCATCCATATGGTGTTTATAAGAAACTCACCATGCATGCATGACACAAACAGACTGAAAGTAAAAAGTAGGAAAAAGATATTCCTCTCAAATAGCAACCAAAAAGAGATGGCCATGAGTTCCCATTTGGAAATCTCCAAGGGTCTAAGTGAAGCCCTGGATCACTCCTACCAATGTCCTCCTCATTGGTCCCTTGAGAACAACAGGTGGGGGTCATAAGGCAACCAATCAGAACAGCAAACAGCTGGGGTCCATCATTAACATTAGGAAAGGGGAGGAAAAAATGTCTTAAAAAGAACTATCAGAGGGCCCTATATACATGACACACGCTGGAGCCTGCCATTATCTAAAGTGTGTATTTATCTCTTTTCTCAAGTCTTAATAAACTCTTTACAATCTTGCCAACTCCGAAAAAATGATATTCCATGCAAACAATACTTTTAAAAGGGCTGGACAAAATTGTGGATGAAATAGACTTTAACTACAAAACTGCTATAAGAGATGAAAAGGAACATTATATATTAATAAAGGAACAATACACCAAGAAAAAGCAACAATAATAAATACATATGCAGATAACAAGGTTGCCCCAAAATATATGAAACACACACTGGCAAAATTGAAGAGAGAAATAGATTTCTCTACAATAATAGTTAGAGATTTCAATACAAAATCTCATCTTTGGATAGAACAAATGGACAAAAGATCAATAAGGAAACAGAAATTGAATAATATGATAATTGAATTAGACCTCAAAGATATATATATAAAATATTGCAAACCAATATAGCAGAATGTACATTTTTCTCAAGTGCTCATGGATCTTTTTCCAAGATAGAACATATGTAGGATCACAAAGCAAGTCTCCATAAATTTAAGAAAATTGAAATTATACAAAGCACTAACACTGATCATAATAGAATAAAGCTGGAAAACAACAGCAGGTTGAGAAAGGGAAAACTCACGAATATATGAAGGATAAACAACACACTCTTAAACAATCAGTGGGTCGAAGATAAATCATAAGATAAATCATTAATTATCTCAAGATTAATGAAAATGAGACACACATATCAAAATGATGGGATGAAGTGATGGCAGTGCTAAGAAGAATATATCTGTCATTGTTACATTAAAAGAAAAAACAGCTAAAATCAAAGACATAACTAATTGCCTGCACGAAATAGAAAAAGAAATGCAAAATAATCCCAAAGTAAGCAGGAGGAAAGAAATAGGAAATATTAGAGCAGTAATAAATGAAATTGAGAACAATAACAACAACAAAAAAACAATTTAAAAATCAACAAAAAAATAAGTTAGTTCATTGAAAACATCAACAAAATCAACAATCCCTTAGCTAGACTGACAAAGAAAATAGAGAGAAGATATAAATGAATAAAATCAGGAATGACTGGGTATCATTACGATGACATACAGAAATAAAAGCAACCATAATAGAATATTATGAGCAAGTGTAGGCAAAAAACTAGGCAATGTACATGAAATGGACAAATTCCTAGAAACAAATGCACAACATACAATGACCTTAGAAGAAATAGAAGACCTCAACAAACTAGTCACAAGTAATGAGTTTGAAATAGATATGAAAATCCTCCCAAAGATGAAAAGCCCAGGAAGAGATGGGTTTACAGGTGACCTCTACCAAACATTCAAGGAAAAATTAATACAAAACTTGATCAAAATCTTCCAAAAACCAGAACAAGAATGACTGCTACCAAACTCATTCTGGGAAGCAAAAATCACTCTAAATCCACATCGAGATAAAGGTAACAGAAAAAAAGAAAATTACAGGGTAATTTCTCTAAGAAATATAGATGCAAAAATCCTGAACAGAACAATTGGTAATTGAATCCAACAACACATTAAAAGAATTATACAACATTATCAAGTGGATTTTATCCCAGGTATTCAAGGGTGGTTCAAGTCAAGATAATCAAACAATGTAATACATCATATTACTAAATTGAGGAAGAAAAATCACATGATCAGTTCAAAAAGACATTTAGGAAAATCCAATAACTTATCTTGATGAAAACTGAATGAAAGATGAATATAAAGGAAAATTTCTCAACATGATATAGTACCTATGTTAGAAACCCACAGCTCTCATTGTTTTCAGTGGAGAAAGAATTAAAACCTTCCTGCTGAGAGCAGAAACCATAAAAAGTTAGTCCACTATCACCATTTTTATTCAACATTGAGCTAGAAGTTCTAACTAGAGCAATTAGGTAATAAAGAAATTAAAGATATCCAAATAAGAACGAGAGAAGGTAAACTTTCACTATGTTGCTGATGACAAGATCCTATACCTAGAAAATCCTGTAAGTTCCATAACAAACTACTAGAAAAATAGATGAGTTCAGCAAATTGGCAGGATACAGGAATAATATGCAAAAATAAGTAGCATTTCTGTACAGTACTAATGAGCAATCTACATAGGAAGTCAGGGAAAATATCCATTTATAAAAACACTTAAGAGGTTCAAATATTTATGAATAAACATACACAAGAACATAAAGGACTTGTATTTAGAAAACTAGAAAATGTGTTAAGAAAATCAAAGAAAACCTAACTAAATGGAAGGACATTCCATGTTCATGTATTAGAAGAATAAATATCGTTAAGATGTCAATTCTATACAAATTTATCTCCAGATTCTACATAATTTCAATACAACTTCCAACAGCTGATTTTTACAGAATCAGAAAGACCAATTATCAAGTTTATTTGGAAAGGTAATAGGTCCTGAATACTCAAAAATATCTTTACAAAAAACTTGTAGGACTCTCAATTATTGACTTTAAACCCTATTACTTAGCTACAGTCATAAAAACAGGGTGATAGTGGTATAAGTACAGATAGTTTTACCAATGGAAGTATAGATAGTTATACCAATGGAATAGAATTGAGTGTTAAGGAATTGATCTTTGAATTTATGACAATGTCATTTTTGACAAGGCTGTCAAACCCACCCACCTGGGCCAGAACAGCTTATTCAACAAATAGTGCTGGTTCAACTGAATATCCATATCCAAAAGAAAGAAGGATGGCCCCTATCTCACTGCTTGCAAGAAAAGTAATGCAAAATGGATGAAAAGACCTAAATATTAAAGCTACAACCATAAAACTCTGAGAATAAACTGTAGGAAAACATTTTCAAATCTTGTAGTAGTTGTAGTTTCTTGAACCTTATACCCAAAGCATGAACAATGAAAGAAGAAATAGGTAAATGTGACCTCCTCATACTTAAGCAATTTTGTGCTTCAAGGGACTTTTCCAGAAGGTGTAAAGGCTACCTACTCATTGGTAGAAAATATTTGGAAACCACATATCTGATAAGGATTTGAAATCCATGTCATCTAAAGAGATGATTCAACCCAAAGATAAAAAAGACAAGCAACCCAATTTAAAAATGGGTAAAAGTCTTCAACAGATATTTCTCCAAAGAGAACATACAAATGACCAAAAAGCACATTTAAAAAAAGGTTCCTCATCATTAGCTGCTAGGTAAATGCAAATCAAAGCCACACTGAGATATCATTCTCTACCTTGTAGAATGACCATTAAGACACAAACAGAAAACTACAAGATTTGGAAATGTGGGAAGAAATAGGAAAACTCCTTTACTGTTGGTGGGAATGTAGAATGGTGAAGCCTTTCTGGAAGACTGGTGGTTTCTCAAGAAACTAAATATAGAAGTGCCATATGATCCAGCAATCCTCTTACTAAGAATATATTCAGGAGACTGATAGCAAGTACATGAACTGACATTAGCACACCAGTATTCATAGCAGAATTATTCACAGTTACAATAATATGGAAACAACAGAAGTATCCATCAACTGATGAGTAGATAACAAAATGTGGTATATACTTACAATGGGATACTATTCAGCTCTAAGAAAAAATGAAACTGACATGCCTATTACAAAATGGATGAACTTTGATGACATTATGTGGAGTGAAATGTCAGATATAAAATTACAAATATTGTATGAATAAACTATAGAGTGTACATTACTCAGAAATTGAATTTCAGTTGACAATGGGAGCTGATGCTTACTGTATGTAGAATTTTTAATAAGGTTGATTGTAAATATGTGGAAATGGATAGAATTGACGATAGCACATTATAGTGAGTATAAATAAAAATGCTGATTTATAAATGTAATTGACCTGAGAGACATATTCAGTGGATGTAATATTTCAATTGAAAAGAGGCTAAAGAATAATGTAGGGACTGTGTAACTGTGATTTTGGGAGAGGATTATGATGTGGTTAATAATATAATTTTAAGAATGTGCTTTTACAAAGTGTTAAGAAATGGTGAAACATGGGAATTACAATTAATATGATTATGGATTTAATTTAATTAATGTAACATGGATTTTAGTTAATAGTCATTGTAATATTTTTGCAGCAATGGCAAAGAAGATATTATATTAATTCCAAGGGACAATAAGGTGTTATAAGGGGGTATGGGATTTTTCCACTTAGAGTGATGGAAACATTCTAAAATGGTCTGAGGTGATGAAAGCACAACTCTGGCTTGAAATGAGAGCTGTGTTTGGTACACTTTGAATATATTGTACAAAATAATAGACTGTAGAACACAATGAATCCTGGGGTGGAAGATGCACTGTGGTTAACTGAAAAAATATGAGAACATTCTCTCATGAGCTGTAACAATTATGTAATATTAATACAGGATGTCAATAACCAGGTGGGTTGGGTTAAAAATACACCAAATATAAGAAATTGACTACAGTTATTAGTAAAAGTTTGACCATGCTTTTTCATAGTTTGTAACAATTTATTTTCACAAAACAGCAAAGTGTAGGTGGTAGGGGAATGTAGGCAGCTATGTATGTTTGTTTCATAAGTTGACAACTTTTGCTATACAATTATTGTTCAGCAATATTTACTAAAGTAAAATAGTTTTAAAAAGTATAAAATTATATTACAAAAATAGAAAGTTAACCAATATTTTTCCTATTGTTTTAATGGAGGTCAATATAAATCAATACAAATACAGTCCTGGAACATATTGAATTTTCTTTCACTCTCATTGCAAAACAAAGTTCCCATCAGACATAAAATTATATCTCAAAAGATTAACTATTAAATGGGGAAGTTAGATATTCTTCCATGGATTGGGTTTAAAAATTAAATGAGATGCTGTAGGGCAATTTTTACATTTGCAAATAATAGGCATCTAATTGAATTTACAATTTGGCATATTAAATTAAAAATACATTTTAAAAACTGAGAAGCAATAAGTAAAACACAATACACTGACTTACACACACATGCACACACAAAAATATAAAAAAGAGATTGGAACTTACTCAATATTCAATAATAAAATTATTCTTTATATAATTACTAAGGTATTATATCTTTTATTACATTATTATTATACTGATAATTGATAGAGACAGAATTGATAGAGACAAGGAGAGAGAGAGAGAAACAGAGATCTATAGAGAGAAAGAAAGAAATGAGAGCAAGTTTCAGGATAAAATAGAACATGACTATAACACAAAGTTCAATTCAATGAGATGAAACAGAAATATATTTTCACTCCCTGCATTGTAAATTTGTCCAAAAAGTTGCCTGGAAGGAAAAGGAACACAGCACATTGAATAAGAAGGTTATGTTTGGTTTCCTTGCATGTACACTCATTCTGTGTGAGAGAGACCCACTGGGTATGGCATGTTTGAAGGGAGAGAGCAAATCATGGGATGCTTTATGTTCCATATTCTGAGATTTAGCAGTTTGACTGCTTATGCTTTCTTACATTGTACTCATTTGACATTTTAATTAACTATCTTTTTTCATTTTGAACCTTAAGGACACTGTATTGTACCCCACTGAATTATTATGGGGTGACCATATTTCTGCCCATTTATGCTGCTGCTCCAATTATGAAGAATTCTTCAATACATGTCTCACAGTGTTATCAAATTCACTATTTCCAATCCTGAACTGCCCAAGGTTGTCCACAATCACAATGTATAGGAAAATCATCTGTATCTTCGATGTACAAATCACTATCTCCTATCTAATCTGTCCACATAAATGCCTCTCATGAGTTATTCAGTCTCATCCACTATGGACCACATGTGGCCCTTGTGCTCTAAAGCATCAATCCTTCACTTATCTCTCAAATAAAAAGAACCTGGGTAGACTCAGTGCCACCCACTAACACCATACATTTTCCTTACAGCTATGGAGTATGGCTCATTCACTACATTTTGACATAGACATTATAAGAGTGGTGGAGATTGGAGACACACACCCTTGTTGCTTCCTTTATCATGCTACTTAGCATGTGGACACAGTTTGTGGCCTTGCAGTTGTCCAGGAACAGTTACAAATCTGTAACCATGTAACCTCTGTTGTCATCAGTTAGCACCTTTCCCTTAGGAAGAATCTGTTCCCTTATACATCATAACTGCTGTCTACAATGGTTTAATTATAAATGCTATCTTATTTTCCTTTCACCCACTTGCTATCTTAGGTTAATTTAATTAAGACTCCATGGTAACCTAAATGCATACGTATTGCCCAAAAGATATCCTCAGTTCTTAATGGCTTGCTTGTTTACTTCACCTACTTAGTATCTTATGTGGATTGAACTATTTACAACTCTACTGTAACTTATAACCATATATATTACTCCTGCTGGTTTTGTCAGTTCCTAATGGTTTGTTTAGTTTAGTCTCCCTACCTGTTATCTTATGTTAGTTAAGCAATTTACAACACTTTTGTAACCTGTAACCTGATGTACACCCAAATTGTCTTTTGTCAATCTTTAAAAGCAGCCTCTGGTTTCTGAAATTACACACTTCAAATAGAACAAATCAATCAATATCTCCAAATCTCCCATATTCATTATCTCCATATCCTTTTATTTGAATATCATCAAAACTCAGAATTTTTTCAATTTGGGAAGACAGATCTGAGGCTTCGCTTTACCTCTTGCCTCCTTACACATCACTATGTAATGAATCTCTTTCACTCTTTAAAACACTTGTGTTGCTAGAAGAGTTTTATTTTACACATTATGCAGTGAACTTGGTTAGGCTACAAGTCAACCAAGTGTTAGGCATGCAGTAGTACAAAAATAAGAGCCCCCAGGCTATTACTTAAAGTGTAAGAGTCACTAGATCAGACCAGTCTTCCAAAATCCAGAATTTTTTCTTTGAGCATTTAAATATTAGTTTTTTTAAATGGTTGAGCCCCCTATTATGTGTCTTTACTTTCAGCAAAAATTAAGTCACACTTATAATGCACACATTGTGTAACTGATAAAGAAGAATTACATTTGTAAGATAATTCACTGCATTGGTGGAGGAAATTAAAGGCAAATATTGAGATAATAAGAAGTTGGGAGGAAAAATCTGTTATATTTCAGTTAAGAATATATTTCCTTAATTTGATGTTTGTTGTACCACACAAGAAAAAACTATGTGGCAACTGAGACAATGGTGTTATATACAAGATTTAAAAAGTTCAAAATATTAGGAATGGTTTTGCCACCTTCAGCAATGACCAGCTAACATAAAAGATGATATATATATTTCTTGATAATTTTTTTTCTCTTCTTGGAGCTTAAAATAAAAATCAACTGATCTCTATAATTAGTAAAGCCATAGGGTTGACATTGAGAACTCTTGTGCTCTTAACAACAAAAACAGAAAACAAGTAGCATGAGGTAAAATGTGGAATGCCAGCTTTATGAGGAGATGAATCCATGGGTGAAAACTAATCAAGCATCTTCCCTTGAGAGATCAAGCAAGAGAACAGGGCTCCTTAACTTTTCACAAAGAAACAATTTAAATTTCTTCTCACTCAAGGCAATTATTGTACATTTTCTCCCCAGAGTCATCTTTCCTATTGATGGGAACAATCAAGTGACATTTGTATTAAAAACTACATTCACAGATTTTTTTTTCCTTTGGCTCAAGTCATTTGCTAAGGTTGATAAGGGAAGTGCTGGACCCTAACCCCCATCAGCAGAAACCCACAGCTTTAGGAAAATAAATTACCCTCAGTCCCTTTCTCCCCTCCTGCCACCCTTTTCTCCATGGAATCCATGTCAGGAAGATAAGCATTCCCCACCTGCCCCTTTGAATTGAAATTTAGAACTGTAAACAGATAATGACTCTTTTCCTCCCTAACAGCCCTCTGCTTTTAGGAATATACGCTAACCTCACTCCTCTGCTTTTGTAACCCTGCCTGCCCTCTTGCTTAGGAACACACCCACTTAATGTTCCTATAAAAACTTATGAAAATCAAGAAACAGGGCTCAGAATTTGGAGACTGAATTCTCCTCTGGGCCCGTGTGTAATAAAACTTCATTCATCCAAACCCTTAAGATTGCCGCTTGGGTTTCTTTCTGTCAGCCACAACATTTGGTTCCCTGACCAAGAAAAACCCAATCAAGCAGGCCTATTGTGCCTCCAGCTTGGGGCTGATGGGCACAGCTGATGGTGATCTCTGAGCAAATGAGGTGGGCACCACATGTCCTCTTGATGGGAATTCCTTCTGAGGCGGTCCACACAGGCCACATGCCTACACCCCAGCCTGACACAGTGGGGAGGCAGACTGAACAGTGCCAGAAGACTCTGGAAAGGTAAGTCCCTGGGCATCAAGTCCTCAGCCAGGCCCATCTCCAGAAGGAAGAGGAGACTGATCACCTCCTGAAATCTCAAGTACCGAGATTCCAGAATAGGGCAATCCCTGTGGGAGGGACTGCATAACCTCTGAGTGACTGCATGAGTGAGTGAGGAAGGCAGATGCTTGCATCTACCATACCAGTCTGTGACTCCAAAGCTTTATGCTACAGAGCCCATGTGGACCCTAACCTGTTTTCCGTGGCTGTGTCATATGGCATAATGGTCACCCTGAACTTTACCCAGATGAAGCCTAAGACAAGCCTAAGTTCTTGCGAGAGACATGGACAGGCAGGCATCAGAGTGCCCTCGAAAGAGGCAACCCCTTCCCTTGTCTGTCTCATGCCACTGACTCAGGGTGCAGATTTAACACTGTTAATCCCTGTGGGAGGGACTGCATAACCTCTGAGTGACTGTGTGAGTGAGTGAGGATGGAAGAGGCTTGTGTCTGCTGTACCAGTCTGTGACTCCAAAGCTTTACGCTATGGAGCCCGTGTGGGCCCAAACCTGTTTTCCATGGCTACTTCATATGGCATAACAGCCACCCCAAACTTCAACTGGGTGTCCTAGCTAAGATGAGCTGAAGTTCTCATGACAGACATGGACAGGTGGGCATCTGAGTGGCCTTGAAAGAGGTGACCCCTTCCCTTGTCTATCTTGCACCACCGATGCAGGGTATGGGCTCATCACAGTCAAAGCCTACTGTCTTAAACTGCATGCTCAATAATTTCAAGAAGGGTTTTTCCAGAGATTATGGCATCCGGATGAACCCCAGCACCCTCTAAACCTTATGTGAAGTAGAGTGGCCCACTTTTAATGTTGACTGGCCCTCAGAAGGGACCCTGGATATAGCCAGAGTCTGTGCAGTGTAGCTCGTGGTCACAGGAACTCCTGGCCACCCTGATCAGTTTCTCTAGATCGAGTCTTGGTTAGAAATAGCCCAGACCCTGCCCCCTTGGGTTTGATTGTGCATTGGAAAAAAGGGACAGATCGGAGTCTTGGTTGCAAAGGGAATGTGGCTCCAGAAGCCAGTCATTCATCAAGGGTCCTTGGAAGAGGACCCCCCCCCCACAACCACCCACTGCCATTTGCTCCAGCTGCTCTAGCCTCTCCTTCTAACCCAGGAGTGCAGGCAGATCTCCCAGAAACACCCCCACCTTTGGTGTCTACTCCTAACCCAGGAGTGCAGGCCGATCTCCTAGAAACATGTCCAACTTTGGTCCCTCTGGGAACATCAACCCACTCTGAGGAAAGCCTGTAGCCCCACTAGCAAAGAGGCTCTGGTTGGCACAACCCATGTTACAGATGCCCCTCCATGAAACACAGGTTCAAGGCCAGATCAGTGAGAATGGGACCATCCAACCAAGAAAGCCTGTATTATACTACAAGCCCTTCACAAATACAGACCTCTTAAACTGGAAACCCCACACTCCCTCCTACTCAGAAAAGCCCCAGGCCCATATTGATCTCATGGAATCCATTTTCCAAACCCATTGTCCTCCTTGGGATGATTGCCACCAACTCCTCCTGACTTTGTTTAATATGGATGAGAGACAACACATTCTGACAGAAGCCCAAAATTGGCTGCAGGAGCAGGCCCCTACTGTTGTCTTAAACCCAAAGATTGGGCAGGAGAAGCAGCACCAGAAGCCCAACTGAACTGGGACTTCAACACTGATCAGCGACAGGCTGCACTCCAGCAATATCAGGAAGCGCTTCTCAGAGGGGTCCAAGAAGGGGTAAAATGACCCACAAACATGACAAAGACGACTTTAGTTACTCCAAAACCCAATGAATCTCTGGGAGATTTCTATGAAAGGCTTTGTGAGGCCGTCAGAATCTACACTCCTTTTGACCCAGAAGCTCCAGAAAACCAGAGGATGGTGAATGCCACCTTTGTTGCACAGGCAGCAATGGACATTAAAAGAAAGCTCCAAAATTTAGAAGGGTTCGCGGGCATGAACATCTCTCAACTCCTGGAAGTTGCCAACAAAGTATTCATCAATCAAGATGAAGCCGCCAAATGAGAAGCCAAGAAGCAAATAAAACATCATGCCTCCCTACAGGCAGTAGCCTTGGGAAATCCTGACCCCACCAGTGAGAAGAGCCACCTCAAAAAGGGGGGACAAGCACTGGAAGGGTGCCTCTGGCCAGAGACCAATGTGCCTACTGCAAAGAAAGTGGACACTGGAAAAATAAGTGCCCCCAAAAGAGTCAGGCACATAGAGGGAACATCCCTAAATGGAAATACTGACTTGAGCCCCAAGATTATCTTATCTGGCTGGCAGGGCTCAACCCTGAATAAGGGTGACTGGGCTCACTGGAACTTGGCCCCCATGAGCCCATGGTCAAACTACAAGTCGGGGGCCAGTCAGTGACTTTCATGGTGGACACTGTCACTGAACATTCTGTGGTCACAACCCCCATCACCCCCTTTAGTGGAAAAACCACTAATATCGTAGGAGCAACTGGGGACCAGTTAAGCCAGTGGTCTTTTTGTGAGTCAAGAACTTGCCAGCTTGGTGGCCATGAAGTGACACATGAATTTCTGTACCTGCCTGAATGTCCAGTTACCCTGCTTGGTAGGGATCTCTTAAGCAAACTGGGAGCCCAGATTACCTTCAAACCTGAAGGGCCAGCAAGCTTAAGCCTTGGACTGGTCTCACTCTCCTTGTCACCATACCTCGAAGCAAAGAATGGAGTGTTCATGTGGAAGAAAGTTCAGGTCAGAATCCAGAACAACTGCTGGAACTTTCCCCCACAGGTTTGGATGGGAAAAAACCCACCAGGAATGGCACAGAACCATGCACCTATCCTCATCGACCTGAAGCCTGGAGTGGTCCTGATCTGGCAGAGGTAGTATCTGATCCCCTGTGAAGTGCAATTGAGCATAGTCAAACTCATGGATTGCCTGAAGAAAGAAGGAATTCTAATCAAATGCCAGTCACCCTGGAACACCCCATTATTACCATAAAAAAACAGATGAAACTGAATATTGACAGTGCAGGATTTATGAGCCATTAATAACGCCACTCTTACCTTACATCAGGATGTTCCCAACCCATACAATTTGTTAAGACAGCTGCCACCTGAAGCCACCTGGTTCACTTGCCTGGACCTGAAAGATGCCTTCTTCTTCCTGTTTGTCTTTGAGTGGGAAGACCCCCAAACCCAGCAGAAAACTCAGCTAACCTGGTCCTGGCTCCTCAGGGCTTCAAAAACTCCCCTACCCTTTTTGGGGAAGCATTGGCAGTAGATTTGGCCACCCACCCCCAGGAAGACTGCAGGTGTGCCCTCTTGCAATACATAGGTGACCTCCTACTTGCCAGTGAAATGGAAGAGGACTGCTGGAGAGGGACCCAGACTCTCCTACAACTTCTAACACAGACTGGGTACAAAGTGTCTTGGAGAAAGGCCCACATCTATAAATAGCAGGTCAAGTACCTGGGGTTCAGCATCACACAAGGGTACCAGATGCTCAGACCCAAATGAAAGAAAGTGATCTACACCATCCCTACCCCCACCACAAAACGACAGTTTTGTGAGCTCCTCAGGACTACAGTGTTCCGCCGCATCTGGATTCCCAGGTTTGCACCCATGGCCAAGCCCCTTCATGAAGTTCGGGCGGGTCCAGAAAAAGAGCCTCTTGCCTGGGGAGAAGCTCAACAGGGGGCCTTTCAAAACATCAAAAGACAACTCAGCTGAGCCCCTGTCTTGGGGCTCCTGGATATAACTCAAAAATTAACCTGTTTGTGCATGAAAAGAACAAAGTAGCATTGGGGGTTCTCACACAAACAGTCGGCCCCTGGCAAAGACCCATCGCTTACCTCTCCAAGTAGCTGGACTCCATAGCTGCAGGGTGGCCACCTTGCCTGAAAGCCCTGGCAGCAACAATAACCCTCATCAAAGAAGCTGACAAATTAACTCTTGGACAGGCAATTCATGTTATGGTGCCACACGCAGTCACTGCCCTAATGAACCCACATGGGCATCGGTGGATATAGAATCCCCGGCTCACACATTACTGAGGTTTACTCTGTGAAAACCCCAGAGTGACAATAGAAACAGTGTGCAGTCTAAACCCTGCCACCTTTTTGCCAGATGAGGAAGGGGCTCCTGAACATGACTGTGTCGAAGTGACTGAAGAAGTTTACGCCAGTTGCCCCAACCTCCAAGACAAACCACTCCTTTCCCCAGATCTGACACTATTTACAGATGGGAACAGTATTGTTAAAAATGGGGAAAAGCTTGTTGGATATGCAGTCACCACTACCAAACAGGTGGGGGAAGCAACGTCTCTACTGTGGGGATGGTCTGCACAATGAGCAGAACTCTGGGTGCTGGTCCGAGCCCTGCAGCTAGTTGCCAGGCAAGCAGTAAACATTTACACTTACTCTAAGTACACATTTGCTGCCATTCATATCCTCAGTGCAATTTATAAAGAAAGAGGTCTCCTAACCACAGTGGGAAAGGAAATCAAAAACAAAGAATAAATCCTGCAACTGTTAGAAGCAATCTAGAAACCAGACAAAGTTGCCACCATCCACTGCTGGGGACATCAGAAAGGAATGGATATGGTCGCTCAAGGAAACAGGCTAGCCAACAAAGCAGCTCAGCAACTGGCTGAAGGAACCCATGGAATGTGAGTCCCAGAATTGACACCACAACTGTCCCTCTTAGGACAAGAGACTAATCAACTAAGCTATACTCAGGAAGAACAGGAGTAGGCTAAGAGAGAAGGGGGAAGCCGAACCCCTGAAGGAACTTGGCTGCTCCCGGATGACTGCATTTTTGTGCCAAAATGAGCCACTCATGCCCTCATCCCGTGATACCACAAACTCACCCACCTAGGGAAAACTGCACTAGAAGTCTTGCTCAGGAGATACTACTACATAGTCCAGCTAACTTCTCTCTGTGCCACCATCAGCAGCCAGTGCCAAATTTGTGCCCAAAACAATCCTTTACAAGGCTCCTGTGCTCTGGCAGGTGTCCAGCACATGGGGATGGCCCCCTTTGAAGTTATCACAGTAGACTTCACAGAAGTGAAACCAAGTCAGGGATACAAATATCTGTTGGTGATGATATGCACCTTTTCAGGTTGGATTGAAGCTTTCCCCACTTGCTCCGAAAAGGCAAGAGAAGTGACTAAGGCTTTACTTAGAGAAATCATTCCATGACACAGGCTGCCATGTCAATTGGAAGTGACAATGGCCCATCCTTCATGGCTGCCATAGTCCAAGAGCTAGCAAAAATGATAGGAAACAAGTGGAAACTCCATACCACTTACAGGCCCCAGAGTTTAGGGAAATTTGAATGCATTAATTGAACCCTCAAAGCCACCCTAGCCAAATTCTGCTAGGAAACTGGTCTCCCCTGGGTAGACTTACTTCCCTTGACCCTTCTCTGAGTTAGGTGCACTCCAGGACCCACAGGCGATTCACCCTTCGAAACTCTATTTGGGTGGCCACCCCCAATTATCTGGGCCTTCAAAGGAAATCTCAAATTTCTGGGGGAGGCTAGTCAAGATTCCATTCTCTAGTAGCTGGGGAAAACTCTAGCCAAAATACATAAAACTGTCTTGTCCCCGAATCTCATCCCCCTGTGCACCCCCACCAGCCAGGCAACCTAGTCTGGGTCAAAGACTGGAGAAAAGAACCCCTTCAGCCTTCCTGGACATGTCCACATACTGTGATCCTTGTAACTCTTACTGCTATTAAAGTTTCAGGCATCATCCCTTGAATCCATCATTCTAGGGTCAAGAAGGCACACCCCGATAAAGAGCAGGACAGCTGGACAGCCCAACCCATACCCAGCCACCTCTTGAGAGTGCAAGTCGCCTGGGATCCCTGAGCACTGATCTCATCAAATGCCTGCTGAATGGACCTCTGCTCCTGGTGGTTCCTGTGCTTATATGGACTGCTTGCCTTGGTATTTGGAGTTGGATTCACTGCTGTGGCCCCTGCAGACTGGACTGTTGCAAATAGAGCCCTAATTGCAATTACTTACTGATGTATAATAGGATGCTTCTGTGCCTTTACTTGCTTGTCCTTTCCTTCCTTGCCCCCTCCCTAGGAGCCAACACCCACCCCCAAAATCTATGGCAGCTGCAAGTTAGGCAAAGCTGGGGCAAACAATCCATGCTGAATGTTTCAGTCCCATTCTCAGCAGGTGCAACTTCAGCCTCTGTAATATTTGACGCTTGCAGGGCAATCCAAAATCACACTCCTTACACCTTGCTGGTTGCCCCATACCCCCACACCCCCATACCTGCCCCCAGGAGAGGGTGTAGGGGTCACAACTATGGGAGTTATGACAAATACCTCTGTAGAGACCCCCAAAAGGGTGGAGGATTCTGCACTTTTGGAGCTTGCTGGTAGGTACCACCACTCCCTGGAAAGGGGTCCCAATGACTTCCCCATATCTCCTACAGAAAATCCCCAGCCCAGCAGGGTATGGCATAGAAAATTGTGACCCCATAAAACTCACCTTATTAAACATAACCATCGGATCAGAAAATACCCTTTTAAAGGCCCAAACAGGACTAAAACTAGGAATTGGAATATATGACCTATCGGGGCCAGACACAGGTGACCACATACTGGTCCAACTGATCCCGGTAACCCAAATCCCAGAGAAAATCCTGATGGAAAATATTGGTAAAGCTGCCCAGACACTAAAAGCCAAAGTAAAAACAGCTCCCCACAATGTTCTTTTGAGCAAGGTTTGAAATTTCCACCAACTCCTAAATGAATCTCAGCCCAACTTAGCTGCCTCCTGCTGACTATGCACTTCCTCCAGTCTAACCATATTTCCCATACCTGTCCCATGGAATATAACCCATGACAGCTCTGTGGCAGGAACCAGGCCCTGCCCACTCCACATAACTGAACCCCCAGGAAAACTGGCTAACTGTAAGAACATAACTACCAGGTCTCCCTCAACCATCCTCTCTCTTGGAATGGACAACTGTAACACCACCTGCCCACTCAATGAGCTTGACCAATGTGCTGCAAACTCTACCATCCAGTGCCTACCCCAGGATGGCCAAGGCATCTGCTACCTGGCTTGGCCAATACCATCTTTCTTGGCATATGGAGATGAATTGCCTGGAAAACTCTCCCAAGCCAAATGAGCAATACAGGTAATTCCAATACTCTTAGGACTAGGAGTAGTCTGGAGCACAGCAGTAGCAGGGGCCTCACTCACAGTTGGTCAGGAGGGCTTACGAACACTAGCACAGGAAACATCAAATGACTTCAAAGAAATATCAGGGGCTTTCAATGGGTTGCAAGACCAGATAGACTCATTGGCAGAAGTGGTTTTACAAAAGAGGTGAGGATTAGACTTGCCCACTGCAGGTTCGGGGGATCTGTCAGGCCCTGGGGGAAGAATGCTGTTTCTATGCAAACTCCTCAGGAATAGTTAGGGACAAAGTAGCCCTGCTAAAAGAATGAGCCAAAGACCATTTAAACCATGTATACCAGGCATCTGCCAATGGGAACTACTTCCAGTATCTCCTCTCCTAGATTTTGCCATTTATGCCAGTAATAGCCTCAGTCTTTTTCCCTCTTAACTTTTGGGCCATGCATTCTACAGTACCAAACACAATACATCACTTCCCACTTAAACACCTTAAAACACCAAGTAATGCCTCATGTTAAATATCAGCCCTTGGGGACTATAGAAAAATCCCCATGTTAGCAGATGATGCCCCATAAAGAATTATAAGGGCATCAAAAGGGGGAAATGATAAGGGAAGTGCTGGGACCCTAACCCCCTTGGCAGAAACCCCCAGTTTTAGGAAAATAAACTCCCCTCAGTCCCTTTCTCCCCTCCTCCCCTCCTTTTCTCCATGGAATCCATGTCAGGAAGATAATCACTCCCCACCTGCCCCTTTGAAATGAAATTTAGAACTCTAAAAAGATAATGACTCTTTTCCTCCCTAACAGCCCTCTGCTTTTAGGAATATAAGCTAACCTCACTCCTCTGCTTTTGTAACCCTACCTGCTTTCTTAGGAAATTACCTGTTTAGTGTTCCCATATAAACTTATGAAAATCAAGAAACAGGGCTCAGAATTTGGAGACTGAATTCTCCTCTAGGCCCACATGTAATAAAACTTCATTCATCCATACCCTCAAGAGTGCCACATGGGTTTCTTTCTGTCAGCTGCAACAAGGTAAGTGTCTAGAATTTATGAAAGATGAGTTTGCCAAATGTAACCTAAACCTGGCCAATACCAGTCTGTGCATTTTAAAACTTTAAATGATTCCTTAGACCTCTGGATCTGCTTTTGTAGGAATTAGGCTACACATTCAGTGCATCACTGAAAAATCTCCAATCCCTCCTACAATTCAGGCAGGTAAGCAGGGTCATGAGCAGACACATAAATGCACAAAGGGTGGTACCAACATCAAAAGAGCACATGGACATAGAGAGAGCCATCAGAAGGAAAAATAAAGGATTGATGCCAAGTCCTATCACCCAACTCAACTGAGAAGATAATATTCTTGGTATCCCCCAAAGGTCTTTGGATAATTGTTTTTGTTGTTGTTGTTAGGAAATACCTGGGGACTGAATCCAGGATCTCTTACACAGGAAACAGGTGCCCAAACAGTGAGCTACAGCCACTCTCCAGTGAAAGCTGTTTGTTTGATTTGTTTGTTTTTAGGAGGTACTAGGGATTGAACCCAGGGCTTTGTAAATGGGAAGCAGGGTCTCAACCACTTGAACTACATCTGCTACTGTACATAATTGTTTTTTGATGTATCAAATTTCAACAGTATATTTAAAATGCTAGTTGTCTGACTTTTATTTGTGGAATTTAGATTACTTCTCAGTTTTTGTTAGTCAAATTAATGTAAACAATATCATTGATATTCTTTTATTTTTGAAATACATATAGAAATATTTAGTATAAATATACTAGCAATTTTTACACTAAAAATTGTAATCCCCCACTAAAAAGAAAACATTTACTATCTGACCCTTTACAAAAAATTTTGCCAAGCCCTGGGTCTAGTGAGTTGGACATTAGAACAAAGTTGAAATACAACAAAGCCAAGTGCCCAGGTAGACATTAACCAAATGTTACAGAATCCCAATGGAGGACAGGTAGGATGCTGCCACAGTCACCGGTAAGTAAAGGCAGGTTGCTCTAGGAACTTTACAAAGCTTTCTCCAGGGTGAGAGTAACAGCTGGGAAGTAGCGGTCCCAGCAGCTGACCCTTTCAGGAGAGTTTGATAATGAACCTATAACAACTAACACTGCACAGAGTATGTTTACACAGACAATACCAGGTGGTCACTGGTTTGTAAAAAGATGAAAACCTTCTTTCATAATTCCTCAATGTTTTAGTGGCAGACACTGGGTGAGGAACAAGGTTTCAAAATATTAAAATAAACTTTTCTAATTCAAATTATTCATCCTGGGATGGCCCAGTCCTGCTGTCTTTGAAAGACCTTGCACTGACTTTCTCTTTTCTGAACCTTTAAACTCTACTAGATTCTTCCATTGTTCCTACAACAAGCCTCCCTGGAGCCCCATGCCTTCTGGAATGCCTATAGACCCCTTCACCCTAACACCAAAATCCTCCACCAATTCCCCTGCCTGCACCATCTGCACCTTCCAACC
This sequence comes from Cabassous unicinctus, assembly GCA_029593785.1. Taxonomy (NCBI): domain Eukaryota; kingdom Metazoa; phylum Chordata; class Mammalia; order Cingulata; family Chlamyphoridae; genus Cabassous; species Cabassous unicinctus. Next base: position 2,677 of record JAQZBX010045492.1, on the reverse strand, counting down.
CCTTTCTCAGGACCCCACGTCTCCCATCCAGCTCTCTGCCCACCACTCCACCACCTCTCTGGCTAGGGCCTCCAGCCATCTCCTAGTTGTTAAAATGGGTCCTTTACAGCCCTCCTCTTCTGTAACCTTAGAGCTGACCTCGACACTGCCACCCATTTCCTCTCTCTGGCACCATTTTCTTACCTTGGCTTTCATGACTCCATTAGTTTCTGGTTTCTTTCCTACCTCTCTGGCTTCTTCTTCTGACCCAAGATGGTATGCTAGCTTTCTCCTTTAAAGGTTGGAGTTTCTCAATACCAACTCAGTTCTCCCCAGTTGATCTTCTTCTATAATTAGATTCAGGTCCCATATAAATTTTTCATTTGTCCACTGAAGTAAAAGCCATCCAAAAGAAACACCCTCTTCCTAACCACAAAGCAGCCACTCTGGTTTGGCTTTCCCAAGGCCCCACTAAAGGAATGAGATGACTCCCTCCCTGAAAATATTTAGGAAATCCCTTCAAAAATATAAATGCTAATTCAAATTCTAACACATATTTTCAGGTGTATTTTTTAGAGCAGAAGTTAAATTACTTACCAATGTTCAATATTAAGTTTGTATATTACAATATTTAAAATAATTTTAAATGAAGTTTCACTTATATAATTGAATTGCCTTTATTAAATTCTTATTTCAAGGCCTTTACTTTTGAAAAGGTAAATATTTCAAAGTAATTTTTTTGATTTTCAACTGTAGGATTCAATTGAGAACACTATATATAGAGAACTATTACAGAATTATATATATTTTTATTATTAGAATTTATTGTAGTGATTTGTTAATAAATAATAATTTATCAGATTATTCAAATTAGTTCATCTAGGAAGAGAAAAGGCAGAAAATTGATAGGTGATAATTGTATTCTATCTATTACATTGTTTTTAGATGACAAATTTCCAGGTCATAATTCCAGTTTGTTTTCTTCAAAATGCTAAGTAATCATTTTTAAAAGATAGAAACTCCTCATGTTATGATATTTCAATGCTCCAGAAATCCCTGCTTCTAAATTATCCCAACATAAATGCATTTTTTACTTGTTCCCCCTTATTTTTTCTGGAACACTGTTCTTAGTATGCAAGATTATTGCTGAATTACATTTCCCAGATTTATAAACACATTTAACAAAATCTGCTTACCTTTACTTTTCATGTTCCAGTGAAAATGAACTAGTCACATTTACAGAAATTTTTATTATTAGAAATTTTGCCTTAAGTCCTCATCTTTCTTTCCTACCTTGTCTAAAGGCTTAAATTTTCCCATTTCTCAATATTCATCTATAAGATCCTCCCTCCATGCAATCGTACTTACCCAATTTAGAACAAAGTACTCTCTCTCTTAACATGGTACCTCTGTCAAGACTTTATGTTTACTCTTGCAGTTTATGCATTTATGTTTCAATATTTTCCTACCACTCCCAGTAAAGGATTTCAATTCAGGGTGTACCCTAGTCCAACCATAACTTGACATAAGCATTCTTTCATGACCATGCCTCTACTTTCTTTTTAAAATCTTCACCTCTCACCACAGTTGTTTTGAATACTTTCACTCTACTGAGGACTATCTTGCTAATTCTTCTCATATTTAACACAGTAGGCTCACTAGCACATCAAAATCCTCAAACAAAACCATAGTCTTACATAGTGCCTGGTCATTTATCAAAATTCCTATGCTTCAAATTCACTTCCTTCAAATTGACTGGGGACTGTTAGATGATGGCACATCAGGCATTTGCTTCAAATTTAGTTGATGGCTTTCAGAGAGAAGGGGCAGAAATTGATGGAAGCTTCAAAGAGAGAGTAGCTACATTCTGTGAAGTCCTTTTTGGTGTGACTTGTGGAAGGGAAAATTGCCATATTTGACAGTGCAGAAGGGGAGGCTTTTTCTCTAAGGAATAGCCAGACAATGAAGTGAAGGCATTGTAGGAAAACTGTTTGAAATGACTTGGGAAGATGTGTCACTGATGACAGACCAGGCAATCCTTAGGGTGCAATGGAAGTTCCTGGGATCTCAGGGGAAGAGGGAGATGAAGTGTGCTCCAGCCAGCATTTGCTGAACTATGTTATGAAGAATAAGAATGCGTGTTTGTCACAAAAAAGGCCTTCATTGCCTCTTCCACTGTCGGTGTGATTCCTCGCAGGCTCTGCTGCTGATTGCCGACCACCGCTGACCACCGCTGCCTGCCACCGCCACCGATCGCCACCCCCGGGGCGGTTCCCTTGGTGATCAGGTGGTCGGGGGACGAAGGGAGGGGGGTTGTGGCCCACCGGGCTCAGGCGTCCCCGAGCACAGCGAGCCAAAGGCCGGGGTCTGCATCTCGAGCCGCAGACGAGCGGGGAGACGGACACTTCCCGGTTACCAGCGGACGATGAGTAACGATTATGGAGACTACCACACGCTCCGGAGACGAGGCTGGGCTTCCAAGTCCAACTTTATTAGGCAGGATCTGATATTTATAAAGAGCGGGAGGGGTGGGATGAAACGGGGGAAGGGTAAGGCATACTGGGCAGATTCTGATTGGTTGGGATGGGTTTATGTCCATATAAGGTATATGCTAGAAAGGGGATGGTGCCGAGCTGCGGTGGCCATCTTAAAGCACACGGTAAGGAGAGATTGCTACAGATGTCAGCAGCCGATTGGC